>JAGDQP010032651.1:0-21162 GCA_022664845.1 Lepisma saccharinum | reverse complement strand
ACCGGGTGCAGTCTAAGGGGTTAGGCCAACGACAACGACTCGAAGGTCCCGGGTTCTAGTCTCGGCAGGCGCACGGGTGTTTGTGGATTTTAAACTGGCTGTAAAGGGTCAAATCGTAACGGGCCGAAGTCAAAAAGTTACTACACTGGCCCATATAAAATAAAGTTTACCAAAGTTTTACACACAAAAAGTGCAGCATCAAATGAGAATTTAACACAAAAATTGGTCTCCTGAAAAATTGACTTTTTTCACGTACGAGGTTTTAAAATGAAGCCGACGATTTACGTATTTTTTTCCACACTAGGAAATGTTGATCTGAGTCCATTATTTATCACATTACATCGCGCGTTCGCAAGAAAAATATCAGAATTTTGTTTTCAGTTTTTGTTTTTCTAGCTGAAAAGCATTGGAGAATCATTCTTCTTTGATAAAAATGCCACAAGTCTATTTACATCAGTGGCCGGTAGATAACATAAGTGTTTGACGGATTTTGTATATAGCTTCTCAGGCAAGACGACACTTAATTTCTTCCTTCTGTAAAGTGATACTTTTTGATTTGTGACACTTTTCTTAGCGCTTGACATCATCAGTATTTTCTGGTTTTATGTATTCCAGAAATTGCTTGATTTCATCTTCGAATGTGTATATTTAACTGAGGATTTCTACATTATAAATATTTACTAATGTCTTGATACCAGTATTAAATTCATCCAACTTTAAACTTGGTCTGATGTTACTGAAAATTATTGTATTTCTAGTATATATCGTATCAACATTTATTTCCATACCATGTGTTATGCGATCCAACAAGTATAATAGATACTTTATGGGGTAATAAAAAATCTGTCATTGGTATTGTCAGTGTGTCTTTACGTTAATATGAAGCAGAGAAAAGAATGATATGCAGATAAGCAAGTAACACCGTAAGCCAAGGCGATGATCTGTGTTTGGTGAAATGGGAAGTGTAATCCACTAAGAACTGTTGAAAACAACAACACGATCAGTGCAGAACTTATCGCTCAGCAAATGCACCTGCTTAACGAGGCAATCCATCCAATAAGATCCGACCAACGACATGGCATGCTTCTGCAACTCAAAGTCCCCACTTTCTCCCCATGTCGCTAATCTGACCAAAACTGTTATTCAGGCGCTCGGTTGAGAAGTTCTAGTACACCCATCGTATTCTCCTGACCTAGTGCCATCAGATTATCACATTTACAGGTTGCTCTCCAACGGTCAGTGAGGAGTTTCTTTCAGCAACGATGTGGGGCTGGAAACGTGGCTCGATGAATTCATCGACTCTCTGGCATTGACTGAGGTTTTCTTCAGTCCTGCCAGGCAAATGCCGGAATGGCACCTTCAACATAGGCCCTGGTCGACACCTTCCCGAATCCTTTCATCTCCCCTATCCCGGCCTGAGCCTTAGATGCCTAAATGGCATAAATAAAATAAATTCAACTGTGTGGCATTGACAGGCTAGTGGATAGTTCGTCAGAAGTCACGGACAATAAAGTAGAATATATTATTGATTGGCATTTCTGATGGTAAATACAGATTAAAATAGTTTTAAAAATGAACTTATCCAATAACCCAATACTTGGTAACCATATGTTTTTAATTTTAATGTGTATTTTGGAACCATTTGCTTAGATATATGAATTTAATTTAAAACTCCGCGAGATAATTTATCTTTATTAGTCATCGAAATATAGATTTCTCAATTGAATGGAAAATTTTTACAGTTTTTACAGTCTGCCTTCTCGTTTTATGCTCATTGCAGATATCTGCACAATGAGTTCGTTTAAAAAATAATCAGTACATGATTATTGATCGTATTTACCATCTAAGCATATGTCCTATGAACTTCGCGTAGGTCTGAAATGAATTAATGGCGACTAAGTACCATTCCCTTCAAGTTTAGGGCCAGTACCAACATGTAATGTTGCCAGCCATATGCTGTCAGAAATTTCAACTGGCAACACTGTGCAAAATGATGATTTTCTCAGCAAAGTGCAAGATCAACTTTACTTTTGTCTTGTTTTTTATGGGAGTAACACATGTGCGAAGTTTGGTGCCGGTACGAACGCCCAGTGTTGCCACCCATCAGTTTTGCAGTGACTTATTTGGCCATAAAATCTAAACCAATGCGTGATCGATAATAGCACTTGTCAGCTTTTTTAAACACACAAATGTCTCATATGTCTTTTCTTGTTACATTGAAAGTAAGAATCTCAACCTCCTTAAGGTATTTATGCAACAAATTACCTAGAAGTTGTAACGCAGCGTTGTAAACAAGCAAGTATTTTGTTACGGAAAAGAGTTTCTAAAAAAAAAAAAAAAAGAACTTGGAATTTTCAATTTTTTCTTCAAAATTGTCAGACTTTTTGTACAAGCGATATGGGAGTAATCTTTGACATCACAAAGATTATCATATAAAACAATAATAACTTCTTTATGCTAATTAGTTGCTAAAATATGATTTGTCAAAAGTAGTACAACCATACCACGTTTTGTGTTCCACAACAATGAATTTTAAGAAAGAATATATCGGTAGATTTTTATTTTCCGGAAAGAATAAAATACGAATCTGTTAAATTTTCATAAAGAGCTTAAAATCTATGACATGACTGGTACATATATATGGGTCTAGGATCGTTATAGCTCTAGAATGTGTAGAGCAAATCAGCATTTCCACCATGTTTGCCTTTTCTAGGAGGGAGCGACTTTAGTTTGAGTAAAAACATATTGATAATGATTTTGTTATGCACGGACGAGCTCCGCTGGATTTGTTAGCTTATAATTAAGTATTTTTGATTTGATTGGGATGTTGGGATAGCTTAGAAAAACTTTTGGACTTAAGTTTAATTAACAATTGGTAGCCGTAGTTGATATTTTACAGCTCACATCGGTTTTAATTTTAATAAGTTAAAAAGATCGTTAATGTTTGCAATAAATCGTTACAGAGTACCAACAAGTAACGCAAAGCAACTAAGACAGAATTAAATAACAATTTCACTTACTTGCACATGTTGATTTTTAAAGTTGTAATTTTACGGGTGTACGTGTAGTGTTGACTGTTAATGTAGTTGTGACTGAATGCGAGAGCGATCCCTGTTGACACTGATATTTATGTGTTTTGAACGTGACTTTTAATTTTGATTATGTTAGCGCATTCACCTTTTTTTTATTATTTAATTGTTATTTTGACGTTACTTGGTTTGTGTTTTCTGCCTTGCTTTACCTGTTAATTTAAGCATTCTTTAATGTTTATTTTTGTGTTGTTTGTGAAATATCAACTACTCAGCGGTTGTTTATTAATTACGTATTATATAAACTAAAGTTAACCTTCAGTGAAGTCTGTTAACTATTCCATCCTTTTAAAACACTGATCCCTTATATTTTCTAGACTCGGGATGTGCTTGTGTTGTAATAATTCAGCATGACTGTAATATAATTTGTTCCAGTAATTATTTGTTACTGTAAATATTGTTAATTTGGCAAGTATATGTAGCTGACTATAATAATTTTGTCCGTATTATTCCATTCATCGCATTTACTTATATTTATTAATACTTACCACTGTGCTAAATGTAAATGTAAATAATTAGTTGATAAGTATTAACTAAATCTAACTTAACCTCCTTAAGTAAATGTAGTAAACCACTAGCATGTTGTAATTAAATCTATGTAATAAATGTTCTTTCCTGTGTAGAAAACCACATTATTTCACAACTCTCATCATTGCACTGCAGTTCAACCAGAGAAATGGGAAATCAGTTCTCCTCTCTTTTTCACTATTTTCATGCAGTAAACAACTGACAGTTGAAACTCCCACTTTAAATTTCAGGGTTGCTGGATGTAGTCAAGCTGTTAAATTTTGCGGGTGTTTTCGACTCTGTCCTTTTTCGTTGAAAATGACATAGTGAAGTAGGTAGAGTCAAAGTGTCACTCCACCCTAGCAGTGTTGCCGAATTCTGTTTATTGTAACATTATAAAGACGTACAATTTCGGACTACTCCAGTAATAACCGGCATAAAGCTTGTAAGCTTTCAGGGCGGGACTATCTTTCTCTTATTCGAAGCCATTCGGACTATAATGGCAATGAGAAATGTTTCAATCAATTTTACAAATGAGTTTTGTACAGGAAAAGACCCAGTTTTAGAAAATGAGACTCTGAATAACATGCCTAAATAATGATTTTTGTTTTATTGATTATTGTCTTAAAAAAAGTTTCTCAACATTTAAACGAAGAACATTGTTTCTGTCTGCTTTAGTTTATTAACTACTTACCCGCGAATAGCGGGATGCATAACTTTGGGACGCACTGTATATACAAATTTTTAACACACACAACCTATAGGCCATTTTTACACCCCATTGTTGTAAAATATTCCAAGATCCGTTTATTAACACCCATTTTAATTCATCAAAATTTTTATGATACTCGATGATACGTGAGTCCGGTATACGCGAAACAATGCAAGGAAATGGTTAGCTGTAAACTCCGTTATATACACAAGCTTTTAGCACGTTTAAGTTATTTTTACACTTATTGCTGTTGTGCAGCTTATCATCTAATACAGTCCTTTGTAATCCATTAATTTTAATGTTACAACATATAGTTCGTCCGGTAACTGCAGCTAACATTAGTTACGGAGTTATAATACGTACTCAAAGAGAAGTTTTTAAACGTAAAGTCATTTCTACACACCAAATTATTTATAACAATGTAATTCATATCACCTAAATATCAATTTAAAAGGGCAGCATTAAGTATACTATAACTGGAAAATAATATATATATATATATATACGTATATTAAAAACGTATTTTGACATGTATTTTTATTATAAAGAAAATACTATTATTAAATACTGGTATTATATAACTTAAACTAAATGTATAAAATGAAAATAAACGCCTCTACCCAATCCTTTATAATTTAGATAAAACCCTTATACCACTAAAATTAACTAAAATTCTCACATATGATATGACTTCAGACAAAAATGCACTTCATCGCAGAAACTGGATTTGGTTTTTGAACGGTATAATTATTTAAATAACAATAACAAGATAGTAATCCTGTTACTTACATTTTTAAAATAAATCTTAGTAACTGGGTAATTGTAATGATCAGGGAAGCTTGGTTATTGTGTGATTTAATGGTGGATGCTGCCATTCGTGATATTTACCTCTCTTATTGGTAATTTTACATAATTACCGGCAGTTATTAATTACCGATTACTCACATTTGTAGTAGCATATATAACCCTCATATTTAAAGAAATCGCGTGGTGGACAAAATGTGTAGAAATTCTCATAACGAGTAAAGTGAAGCAATATTTGCATGGAAAAGAGTTCGCTTATTTTCAGTCATGTCTTCTTTTAGGTATGAAGGTAGATCCACACAAGCTGGATAATGTCAAGGTGACATAAAATTAGATTACTTAGTACATATACTGCACAATGAAGTTGTGTTTTTAAGTGCATCTGAAAATTTATCTATTGCAGTTTCGTTTACTGCTAATGTTTTGCTTAATTAATGCTTTCAAAGGCTGAAATAAGTTACAGCTTCATTTAGTATTGATAATTCTATGCAAGCATGCTTACCAAAGCTTCAGGTACTGTTAATTTAGTTAATAATTTGATCTCAGTTCTAGGTACAAATAGGTTAAAATGCTTGTTATGGGTAGCACTTTAAGTTTTATTTTGATTCATTCAAGAACTTAATTCATTAAGCAGTGCTTTATTTTTATTTTTAATGAAAGCATTGTATCTCCAGGACCTGAACCTGCATTGCATTTGTGTCATTTATATTGAGAATATATCTAGTAATTTTTGTTCCTCATCATTGAGGGTAATATGTCTGTAAGATCACCAAAGAATAGTTCTTATACTTCAACAAATGAAATTGTTATTCGAATTATTCCAAGCCCAGTATACATTTAATTCTTCTCTTTTCCAGTTCGATTCATTTCTCATCATTTTGTATTTTTTAAATAATGCATTTATTTAGTGATGTCACATTACTAGATTCTTGAATTTCACACGTTTGTTGTTGTTTTGTCGGGGAATCACAACCAGGTTATGAAATAAAAAGTACTTAGCCTACGGGTTTTAACGTCGATGTCTGTTAGTGTAATCTAACTAAACACTATTAAGGTTTATAATTATTTCGAATTTGTTTGGTTATTCCTCAGATTAAATAAAAAAAAAAAAAAGATTCTTTTATGATTTAGATTTACAGTTCATAATTTCTATTCTTTTTACTCTCTCTTTTTTTTTTCTTTTATTCCGAGGAAGAACTGAACAGCTTCTAAGCGTTAATTTTATAGCTTAATACGTTTAGCCCCATCGACGCGATACCGCGTCGTGGTCTTTATTTTTTAAATACCATCTTGTATGTGGATATTTCATTGATATTATTACATGATTGGGTGTCTAGAGCATATTTTTCGATTAGATACTCACACTGAAGCATTGGGCAATGACGTCAGAAAGTTTACTTCATCTCTTGGGTTCACTTAGAGACCTTCAATTTTCCTTCATGTTTATTGCGTCGTTCTATTTGCATGTTCTCCGATTATGTGGGTGGATTTGTAAAAAAAAAATATTGATAGTGGCTTTGTGCGGTGTGTTGCTGGTGTATATATTGATACTTAGTGCATTTGTGCGTATTTTTGTGGTTATATGTCATAGAAACCAAATGCATTTTCGCCTCTGCAAAATGTATTGAAGGCCAAAAAATTCACCGCTGCACGACTTTGTACATAATAAAGGTAAGTATACCCAGGGCAATGTTTTGAGTCTCCATTGACAAAATCTCCTAGAAGTTTCGATAATATGTGGTGTAGTAAAAAGTAATCCATTATTTTTGCATGACATTGAAGGCTTGACTTACCATAGTTAGAATGATCCGATTTAGGTCACATATGCGCCGTTTTGTTCGATAACGTGTTGCCATTTGGAAGGTAATATCATGATGCCTCTCTCATAGAAGCCCTTGTACCTATTGGCAAAAAATTGAGACAGTCGATTTTCACAAGCCTCTCTTGACACGAATTTTGCACCAGAAAACGTGTTCGCCATGGACAGGAACAGATGGTAATCACTCGGTGCCAGGTCCGGACTATAAGATGGATGCATAAGAACCTCCCAACCAAGCTCCCGGAGCTTCTGGCGAGTCACTATCGATGTGTGTGGCCTGGCGTTGTCCTGGTGGAACACAATGCCTCTCCTATTGGCCAAAGCAGGCTGCTTCTGGGCGATTGCTGCCTTCAGACGGTCCAATTGTTGACAGTATAGTTCCGAGTTAAGGGTTTGGCCGTAGGGGAGCAGCTCATAGTAGATAATTCCCTGCCAATCCCACCAAAACACACAGCAAAACCTTCCTGGCCGTCAATCCTGGCTTGGGCACCGTTTGCGCCGGCGCACCGCGCTTCGACCACGACCGTTTTCGCGTGACGTTGTCGTAAGTGATCCAATTTCATCACCAGTCACCAACCGCTTCAGAAATGGGTCGCTTTTGTTGCGATTCAGCAGCGATTCGCAGATGGAAATTCGGTCCATAAGGTTTTTTTTGCGTTAACTCGTGTGGCACCCATACATCAAGCTTCTTTTTGTATCCAGCCTTATGCAAATGGTTCCACACGGTTTTTTGTGCAATGTTTAGCTCTTGGGCAATCGAAACAGTGCTTACATGATGGTCGGATGCGACAATGTCCATGATTTTATCGACATTTTCGACACGTGGCCTTCCAGTGCATGGTACATCTTTGACGTCAAAATTACCGGCACGGAATCGACGAAACCAAAATTGCGCGTGATTGGCTGTTACAGTATCAGGGTCATAAACACTATTCACATTTGCAGCCGCCTGGCTTGCGTTTTCGCCTTTATCGAAGAAAAACTGTAAAATATAGCGTATTTTCTCTTTGCTAGTGTCCATTTTGACGCGCGCTCACACAACACTGAGTCAACTCATCACAGCTATCTGAACAGTGTTTGTAGTACGCAATCTCATCGTTTGAACGCCATTTCGTTGAACCCGATCGGACTTATACAACGCGAGCTACAGATCACTGAAGCCATCTATTGGCAAAATAATGAATTACTTTTTACTACACCAGATATAATTATTTTTCTAGATCCTTTCCCAGCACCGATAGTGTTAATAGTATTTAGTTAGTTTACACTGAAAACATCGAGATTAAAATACGAAGTACTTCTTATAAAGTATTCAGTTTTGATTTCGTGCTGTAGATAAAGTAAAGATTTGCGGAATAGAATTCCGTTATGATATTTCAAGAAAAAAAAAATGACATTTTAAGACGACATAATTACCAGATCCTGCTGTATTGACAACGGCTTATTTTGTCAGTTTAGTGGTAGTACTTTTTGGACATGCATCTTCTGTAGCGGACCATTTAAATGGAATAAGTACTTGCAACGACATGAAAATGATCACGTCAGACGAAATTGTGACAAGATGATAAGATTTTCATTGCTCCACGATCACATTGGAAAGTACATGGAATTGTACCCGAATGATTTTTCAGCTTTATTCGCAACATATCTGAAGCAAAGTTTTTTGATGCTGTGGAAAATGGAGCAATATTTTTTTGTATAGAGCTAAGAATTTATGAAGCTTGTGGGAATATGCGTTCGTTTGCAACCTAGGTTTTTTTTTTCTTTTTCTTTTTTTTTTTTTTTTTTTTTGTTAAGAGGGGGTGAAAACTTTCTGAAAGAAAGAAAATGAAATCATTTATTTTTAAGTGAAAACAACTTAAACAAGGATATAGAAATATGGCAAAAATCACGAATGTAGATGCGATAGGGGTAGTAAAGTAACACAGGTTGTGAATTGTATTGAGTAAAATGCTTGATTTTAAGGGGAAATAATTCAACCTTTTATCATGAGAAACTTCTTATATTCTTAGATAGCTTTAAGAAATTAATATATTCATGCAAATGTATTTACATTATTATAGCTTACGTTACCCAAAAGAAAATGATCGTTACACGGCATAATCTAAGTAAAAAAAAAAAAAAAGTAAAGACGGCGCATGGGGAATGTGGAGGTAGCTTATACATTCTCGACCTACGGTACGAAGTGAGGTGGACTGGTCAGTCTCACGCTCGACCACCTTTACCTTCCCAAGGTGCTCAGGAGCACCAAGAACGCTCTGATACTTAATTTGATAGGAAAATGAATGCACCTCGGAGCATCAGGCATGGGAACACTGCGAGAAAAGTCTCCAGCGTCCTTCTTTTCCGGGATTTGGATCCGGGCCGCCCCGATTTGTAGTCAGACGCTGCGACTCAGGGCATCATCTAAGTACAATACGATTTCTGAATACGTTGTAACGATAAAAGTAAACAATACGATTTCTGAACACGTTTTAACGATAATACGGTTGTTACACTGTCAAATATAGTAATTATTGTATTTACACTGAACGATAAGATTTCCGGCGCTAATAAGTTTATCAATAGAATAAATCTTCTAAAAAAACTGGTACGTCGAACGGTGAATCTCTTGATTGGGTACTAATAAATCTAAACAAAATTGACCGAAAGTTCAGAGCTGTTACTAAGTGTTAGTCTGGCAATGAAACTCGAGATTTAAATGGATGAAGCAGATTGCGTGTTTAGATTTATATGTTTATTTTTAATAGTTTGTAGCATTACTTGCATTTAACTTTCGCACATTCGAGTTGTATCTTCGATGATCATTCAAGCATACTGCCTCAACTCCTTTGTTGTATTTTAACTTCCTTTGTTAAATTCGAAAAATGTCTCTTAAGAAAGTCCAGGATGTGGGCAAAACGCTAATTATATATATAGCGTGTTGTCATTAGATCAAATGTTTATCTACTTTTTCATTTTTATGGACGACACAGAATAAAAGTTAAGTCAAATGCACCCAAGAATCCTCCTGTCAGTCTAAAACTATCAATTTGTATACATCATCCTTTCCCAACCTGGGGTCCTCAGGACTATCTGAGGGGGTCCGCAAAACAATCTGAGAGAGATATACACAGTGTTGAAAAATACATTTTCGTTAAAATTATCTACTGAATAAAGACAAGCCAATTAGTGTGATAAGTATGGCTCGGATAGTTATACATTTTGCATATGTAAATGGATATTTCAACGATCTTTTGGAAAATGCATGTTACATATGCAAATGAATCATTTATGTAAACACCTTGCATATTTCGGAGCAAAATCCACTACAAACAAACATCAAAATAATAGATGATGTGAGAAATGCGATAAGCACACTTGAAGATTTTGTATACCTAGAAACAGGGGCGTAGCCACGGGGAATATCCAGGCGGTCAGGAATACCACCGAAATTCCGATTTCTACGTGAAAGTAGTATAAATTTACGTGTAATTATGTACATTTCGTGTTTCGCAACTAGGGAAAGTCTGTGAAATTCTACATACATATGGACAGTCTGTAGATGACCTTGAACTTGATGTGTCAGATATTGTTGCCCTTAAATTTTGTCCAGTTATTTCTAGTGAAGAAGAGCAAGCCGTTTTCGGAGTACAAAAACGTTCTTGCCGAGAACAGAAGTTTCCAATTTGAAAATTTATGATACCAAATCGTAATCAAGTGCAGTCTTGATCTGTAAGTAGTGTCACTTTCATTTCATTCAAGAAACATCTATATTTGAAGAAGTGTTGCTTTGAGCGAGTGTATTTGAGCATAGAAGTATTAAAAACAGTAAATTTTACTGTTAAATCATATGAGTTAAATAAAAAATGAAGATTGTAAACATGAAGTCTTGCAGTAACTGGAATAAAACATTTACAAGAAGCTCAGGTGTTTTCAAAAGTGCATATTGCTTTGCATATTTTTCTCCTTTTAGAGCATAACTTAGTCATTTTAAGTGCAAAACCATCTGTGCTATAGTGATAAGTGGTTATATCTTATTCGATGGCTATACTGAAAATCAAAGTACACATAAAGTGCACGATATGTCCCGGAAAAAGTTCACAATTTGTTCCAGTTTTTTTAGTGCATAATATATTAACTTTTCGTGAAATTAGTATGAACTACACCACATTTTTAGTGCACAACGTATGAACTTTTGGTGTGCTGATACTCAATCCATGCACAAAAAGTTCACAACAGTGGAAAATGTACTGAAAGTGATCTGAAAACCTACTCTAGATAATGTGAACCTCGGTAAATATGAACTTAATGTGTGCAAAATATGTACTAAGGGTCAGAAGCCAATAGAAACAAACATTAAGCACACAAAACTCACAATTTTTCAGTAGGTTCACATAAAGTTCTATGCGTTCATATAAAGTTCACTTTTGGTGAAGTTTTTGTGTTCTTTTTGTGCCAGCAGATTTTCAGTGTGTCTCAAGGAAGAGTCTTGACCGGTCTTTTCGAGGTCCGCGATGAAGTGAGATGATTTCTTTTAGACTCCAAATTTGAATTGAGTTTATTTGGGTGGACGATTTCACTTGGCTCTCAATTCTGGCATGTATGTCGGATATTTTCAACTTTTTAAACTTCCTGAATACAAGCCTTCAAGTCAAAAGTGTTACCATATTTACGGTTCAAGACGAAATTGAAATGACGATCAAGAAACAAAATGTTTGGTGCTGCCACTAGACAGAAAAGAATACAATTCTTTCTCTTCGCTTAACGATTTTTTTGTCAACAATTGAACACGATCTTCCTTATAATGTTGTTATAAACATTAAACAACATTTAGAAACCATGATCATAAAATTCAGAGAATATTTCCTATTAAACAAGCAAAAATTCGAATGGGTGAAAAATCTTTCCTCGAGACAGAAAATGAATCGCCAAACGACGAAGAGGATCAGTTATTGGAACTTTCATGTGGTTCTATTATGAAAGTGAAGTATTCATCCTCCGTACTGACTGATTTCTGGTTGCATGCGCGATCAGTGTATCATGTAATCTCCGGAAGGGCGCTACGATGCTTAATGCTGTTTGCCACTAAATATCTATGTGAATCAATGTTTTCTGCTCTATCTTATCTAATGTGTAAGTACCGGAATAAACTTGATGTTGAGGCAGATCTTCTCTTAAAAGTATCTTCGTTTGATCCTGACATTTCCAAGCTAATGGCTGACACAGCACCAACCATCACATTGATTGAAGTTGTGCACCTCGATGAGTCATACATTTATTATCATGTTAACGTATATTTTTTTTTAAATTCTTTTTCTTTGTCTGACTGGCAGGTTACCTTAGTTTAGTATTGTTTATTTACTGAATTTACTAATTTATTTATTTACAACATCTCCAACTACAATTCGAACGCCATTTTACATAGCAACTCATTAACACGAATAAACATTGTGAAAGGAAAATTAGGAAGTGAGCGATCCTACCATTAACCTAAGGTACCACACTGGCTTTTGCTTGGTGAAGTTGAGAAAAATCAAGTAACACCTCAGTCAAGTTGTCTGGCTCTGGGATCGAACCCAGAACCTCCGCATTACGGAGCGGTCATGATACCTCGGCTCCAAACCGCTCGTATATTGTAAAAGAAACTTGAATGTTTAATATCCTCCACCACTCCAAAGAAAAACAGGAACCAGAAAACTACGCATATATATATATATATATATATATATATATATATATAGTCACAGCCATATTTAGACCACTGCTGGATGAGGCCTCTCCCCGGAGGGAGGAGTTGGTCTGCTCCCACGCTGACCAGACGGGTTGGGAGAGGTGAGCCTAAGTTCTCACTGTGATCGTCACAAACTTTTATTCATAGCAGCTTCCCAATTGCATCACGATGCTGGGTGGGCACCGTTCCAGACACACAGGCCTTGGGGAAAAATCCTTGGCAGCGCCGGATATCGAACTCGGGACTCCTCAATCCGTAGTCAGCAACACTAACCACTAGACCAACGGGAGCAGTCATATATATATATATATATACACATATATATATGAGATGAGTTTCTTGATACTAGATACCGAAACTTGTTTCTGACCGTCGATACTCGATACTTTCTTCAGCATTGTTCCACAATGCAAATAATACATATTTAACTTAAGGTAATTAAGTAATATCTAAATTAGAGATCGGTCGATACCGGAATTTCTCGATACTCGATACTGATACTTATTTTTGACCTTCGATACTTTCTTACATTGTGTTACTCAACACAGCACGGGTACATTCTAAGAATATGCTACGAATATCCCAATGATATCCTTGGTATATACGTAGAATATTCTACGAATATCTGAATGTCCGCAATGCGCACATATCCTAAGGATATCCCTGGGGATATTCAATATTCTACGAATATGTCGAGAACAATTATTCTTTGGAGATATTCTCAGAATATTCCTGAAACTCTTACCCAGAATATAATTTTAATATTCTAAAAAGAATATCCTTATTTGATACCAAATATTCTGGAACATTATATGCATATTGTGGATCTAAATCCGATATCCCTAGGATATTCTGTGCTATTTGGGACAATGCAGATGATATATATGTAATCAAAAGTTATATATAAATATAATGTCTTCTATTTTTTAATTGTTCTACAGTACTATCTTCTTAAATAATAATAATAATTTTGTATAATTTGATCTTAAATATGCAATTCTTTACAACTTTGTTTTACAGAAGAGTGGAAGTCGCCTTTTTAAAGTTAGAACTGAAAGTTACTACTTCTACTAAAACTGTTAAAGTTAGTACTTCTTTCACTTTGTATCAAAATATAAGAAAACTAACAAAATACATCTAAAAATACTTTTCAATGACTGGTTGTTATAGCGAGCATTCCCGCTCCATCGGAATAAGTTGAGTTTTGTCACGCTTTTTCTATCACTTCTGACTACTTTTCTTTTGAAGATCGTGCACACCCAAGCAAATTTCTCTATTGCTTTCTCTCTCTGTATATATATATATATATATAATATGTGTGTGTGTCACTGACACAGACCTAAAATATTAGGAAACCAAGTATTACTATATGGTGTTTCTAACGGATGTCAGCATTGTATCCGCCATGGGTCCGTTCTTTTCCCCCTTTTTTTCAATGCACATTTGACCGATATTACAAATTGTGCATCTTGTTACTTTATGATAGTATGTAGGTATCTGTATGTGTGTGTGGGGTGGGGTGGGGGGCTGGATAGTCATCCGTAAGCCAAGGGAAAGGGAAACTGACAATGAAGAAAATTCCACGGCTGTCCCTGAAACTTGAGACGAGGAGCTTGCAGCAAAGACCATGCCAGGTGTCGTAAAACTAAAGAACAATAAAATTTCTCACCAGGTTATTTTCCCCGGCTTCTCCCTAACGTATGAAAGCAGGAAACTTCCTCTTCCTCTGGTCGCTACCAGAATTTCTCGATACTCCCGATACTTATTTCTAAACTTTGATACTTGATATTAGATATCCTATACTTTTTTTTTCACAGTATCTTTCAGTGTATTAAATAATACATACATTATTTAATATTCAAATGTAAATGTATTGCTTTCCTATAGTATAACTCTGTCCTGAGTCATAGATGCCTAATAGACCATAAATAAAATTCAAATTCAAGAAATCTTTAAGATGTAAATTATAGACCTAACGTTCTACCATGGGATTATTTTCAGAGAAAGATATGAGACCAAAAATATCGAAGTATCGAGAAAGTATCGACTCGATTAGTTGAAGTATCAAACGATACCGATACTTTCTAAGTATCGAAACTATCGTGAACCCATCCCTAATATATATATAATGCAAAGGGTTCTTCAGATCTATTGTAGACTAAAGGGGACCGCAGAATGGAAAAGGTTGAGAAAGGCTGGTGTATATCAGTCTGAGTTATTACCCTAATAAACACCTATTGTTATAATAGCGACAAGGTTGGAGATCGAAGCTACGTAGGTGTTTCAGTGTTTTCTTATTAAGTTGAAATAAAAAGTTGCACACACGTTTTGAATATGGCAAATAATCTACATCATTCGAACCATCCAAACGAATTGAACGTTTATTTCTCACTATACTTACGTACTGGTTTTGGATTAGGGAGAAGATACTCGATGTGAAAACAAAACGCATGAGTGAAGTGGAAGAGCAGAAAATTTTGCAAGCTCGTTGCAACTTTTATAAAATTAAACAGGAAACAAAGCAGTCTGTTCTGGATTTTGTTGCTCGAAGAAAAACACAAGCCACTATGTGCAGTTGATTGCGCTGTACTTAATGAAGCTACGATTTTAGATCAATTTCTTATAGGTTTGGCTGATATAGGGTATATCAATCTGCATTACTTTTAGAACCGAATTTAACACTAAACAGAGCAATTATTCTGGTAATAAGAATGAAACACGTAGAAACGTCACTGGAAATAAAAGACGATTCGACTCACTGTCTATAGGAGATTACCAGGTGGAATCAGATAGATAATCCGATACCCATCCCGAACATGAAGGGAAGATTTTACCTGACGAACGTTTGGAAAAAGAATTGTTCTAGATGCGGCGAAATGCACAAATTAGGTAAGCATTGTCCCGCTTACAATACTGTCTGTCGAAAATGTTTTAGGAAAAATCATTTTGCCCCTTGCTGTTGGTCACACAGACGGAAGGTAGCAGATAACCGACATTATTCGGATTCGAGAATACAGTCAGAATGGAGATCAGATGCATTCTGATGTTATAACCATAAGAGAGTTTGATTATAAATCTAAACACTATTTGGGCAAGTTAAGAATTAAAGATTTTCTACCAGAACCAGACCAGTCCTATTCAAATTGCAACTGGGAAAGAGTAACAATGGAAGTTCAAACGTCATATTCTGATTTGGAGTGCAATTTTTAAGACTAGACTAGATAAAGGCAGACTGTGTTATGGACTGATTTCATAGTGGAAACCGAATCACAGAGCATGAGAGTTAGGAAATATATTGCAATTCAAACTGATTCAAAGCAGAAATATACAAACTTAGAATTACACCGAAGCATGCGGATGGCACATAGTTAAAACAGAAGTCTGTCACGTTGGCACACAAACTGTGTGTTTGCATATACAACCAGTGGAGGTTCTGAATTAAGAAAATAGTGTACGTAGAGCCCAGACAGGAGCTATAAAGAAGAAGGACAGACTGAAAATTTCAGAAAGCAAAAAGGACAGGACAGTTCCGAGTAACAGACGAGAGGGAGACAGAGGTGGAGTCTATTGATGGACAAAGTATTTGATTTAGACCTGTCCCGATTTTGAAAGAAAGAAACCAAAACTAATTGGATTAGTGCAATTGAAGAAAATAGCTTAACTCTGAAAGGAATTCGAGCAAATAAATTGAAGATAATCGTTAATAAGTAATGTTAGAAGAGACAGAAGAAAAGG
This sequence comes from Lepisma saccharinum, assembly GCA_022664845.1. NCBI lineage: Eukaryota > Metazoa > Arthropoda > Insecta > Zygentoma > Lepismatidae > Lepisma > Lepisma saccharinum. The sequence goes on along the minus strand of JAGDQP010032651.1, from coordinate 4,783 downwards.
AAACGAAATTGGAAGAAACAAAGTTTTGTATTTGGCATACAAAAAACTATATTGCGACCCCCTTCAGTAAGATTATATATAGATTAGGGTGATTACTGTTTATCAGTTAGATAAGACTATCGTAATGTTACTTCGTAATGTTAGCGACAGGATCGTAAATGACGTGGTAGCACAGTCTTTAAATATACGATTGAATCTGGTAGAGTCCGTTTGACCAAGGATTGTTTATTATAGTGGTTAATTTATGAAATAATAGAGCAAGACACTTATTGACATTTTTACCGACACCAGTTTATTACAAAAAGTTTCAATATTTATATAACATACAATGACTTTTTACAGTTATCAAATAGAGCGTCCCGAACGGGCTCTGTAATGACTTGATTTGTGGATCACCTCTTTTGTAGCGATAACTTCGACTTTGGTCTTTCGGAAAGGAAAGTTTCTAGAGCACGGATACTAACTCCAGTCCAAGTTAGCAAGGTATAGGTATACCAACTCCAGTGCAAGTCAGGGGTTGGGTGAGAGTCCTGACTCCAGTCCGTCAGGTAGGAAGAGGTGACCACTTTTCGGAGCGAAGAAGTGATACTTCTAAGGCTCTTGAATGGCCTTTTATATCCCTTTTTGGTGGGCGTATTTTCCTTGTTTCCAAGCCTCACCGCTTGGTGTTAGTGTCGTCTGCTTCTTGGGTTTGCTTATGCAGCATTATGTAATGTTTGTTGTTCGTGGTTTGTTTTCATTGTAGTCATGTTAACATACTGACCTAATGAACCACTTCCCATTACATTATGTTCTTTTGTAGTGTACGTATTTTTAAGATGCTTTTCGGAGGCATATTCTTGAATAGAGTATGGTATATTTGACTGTGTATTTTTCAGAGGCGGAACGGAACCTAAATGGTGTATTGTTTAGACAGAACCATACCTGTCAGTAGTATTATGTTTTGGAGAAAGAAGGTAACTATTGTTTTCAAGAGCGACGGTGGGTTGACATGGCGAAAATGCATTAAATTTACATTGACACATGCTTTTGATAAGTTGGAAATGTTGTGAATACTTGAAGTCGATTAAAATAATCTAAGGAAATATTTCAGTTTGGTGATCTAGAAGCGGATTTAGGTGTGTGATACGCAGGATTCCATTCACTTAGTTGACTACAGATATAGTATAAGAACTGAGGAGTACGATAATATACTTGAATTTTATTTATGGTCTTTAGGCATCTAGGGCTCAGGCCGGGTAATGTACTTGTACAGGTTTATAGCGATAAAGACTTATAATTCTTGGTGTTACGGAATACGAACCTGAGTAGTATTCGTATACATAATCTGAGTTATTACCCTAACAAACACCTATTGTTACATAGTTCTTAACCTTTCTTGAGCCACAGACCCCTTTAAAAATCTGATGAAGGAAAAAGACCTTTAATACATTGATTGCAGTAACAACCTAACACTTAAAAAACCGTTACGGTATATTATTAGTTTTTTAATCAAAAAAGACACGTACTTCGGGATTGCAGCGCCACCTAGTAAGCAAAAGGCATACGTAACTCACAATTAGAAATACTTTGTCACTATGACAGTGTCTTTGTAACATGAACCTGTAAGAGGTTCCGTTCACAAAGCTCACGCCCGACCCATGCTAAAGTAAAATAAGTAATGTACTTACTTCTTTTATGAATGACCTCTACAAGGCTTATAGATGGATAGAGTATATTGGATGTTTCTTAACTGCGATGTGGAAGGCAACGAAAAGCTACCAATTCCACCAAATTATTTCAAGGCACAGTGGTTTGTCGCAAGACAAAATATTCCGGAGGTAAACTGTTACCCTATTCGGCCTTGGGAGAAATTATTGCGCAAAAAAGAAATTGAATGGAGCAGAAGCAAATAAAAACAAAGGAGAGAAGACAAGATGAAGAAACGGAACGTGGAACGTCTTGTCATTGTTGGGAGCAGAGAATTGGGAAAGTCAGAAAGAGGAAATCAAAATAAACAGTATGGACGCAATAGGACTTTGTGAAGTAAGATGGCAAGGAACTGGTGAAATTCGAGATAAAGAATGTAGGATGTTCTATTCGAGACTGGAAATGGAATGAAGAAGTGGAGTCCTTGAAAAGCGTTTAAAAGAGAGTGTCATAACATGACAAATAGATAGTATGAGAGAGATGACATGACATAGAACTATTAACAACAGCAGATACGTCTGCATACTTTTTTGTACTGCTTTGAAAATGTTATGAATAGCAATGAATGCCCCATTCTTCTTTTCCCAAATCTCAAAATATTTTCCACCTGATTGAGTGAGAGAGAGCTGAAATTATGATATCAGTATCATTAGATTCTATAACAATACGTTAACACTTCAGTTTATTTTCGCTGTACGATAGATAAGCAAATATTCATATGTATCATCATCTTCGTGATCGCTACAAAAAAGTTCAAGAATGTTATCCGTATTCGATATTTGAACACATTTTCAATTTTCGGAGAAGGTTTTCCCAAGAATAAGGGTTAGGTCTCCAGAAAGTGACGACATTTCCGTTCTCCATTGTCTGAAATAAAATTAATGATATCTTCCTTGTGTGTAGAACTTGAGATGAAATTGTCAAAGTTGGCGATATTAAATTTGGAATGTTCTTTCATAATTCTGTCTCCTCCTCTTCGTGTCCTTTCCTGTAGCTTACAACTTTTCTCGGGATCGACATCAAATCGATCTGTCTCATACGAAGGGAATATTACTGCAATTCTCTGGGCAATTGTTAATCAAATAATCAAATATTTCTCCTTTAAATCACCAAAAGTTGATGCCCCTAATATCCTCTTGCTTCTTAACGTTGACATTGCATACTACTTGACAGGCAGTACACTGATTTATTTCCTTTTCTCATAGCGTATTCCAGGTCACAGTGATTATTATCTAATTGAAAGAGATGGATAATTTGTCCATTCGTAGCCAAAAGCTTTAATTTTGTCAAAATCCGACGCAAAAATTGTGTATAATGCATTAAGGTTTGACAGCAGCTGATTAATCTTTGTAAACATTGATTATAGATTTTCTTTGTTTTTCAGTATGTTGAAACCCGTGCACTTTCGGAGAATATATTTTGTAACTTCATTTTGCTTTAGCTGTTTCAGTCTCCATCAGTTCTTTTTCCTGAATGTTTACAAAATCAATTGATAAGGATTTTTCACCCGTTGCTATGGTAATTAGGAAGTTACCCTCGTTATGCTGTAAAGGATTGATCATGTGCTATTTTGAATTTCAATATATTTTAAAGCCTTTAGGTGTCTTGAGGCTTAGGCCATGTGCAATTTTATTCATCTTTCAATTTCAGACAGAAGTTCAGTATCTTCAATCGAAGCAGACTTTCCATCATGATGACTAAATGATTTAGTCTTTATTTCTATTTTCAACATCTTGTGATACTTTCGCCATAAAAGGAACAGCCTTAATATAATTGTTAGGAGATGATTCATTATTCTTAATTTGTTTAAACAAGAAAGATTTGGTGCGTGTGTTGTACGTTTGTTCAGGTGCCATATCTGTTCAGACTGCATTGAAGTTATGATCTGAACTAAAGTTACCTAAAGGCCTCAAAAATAAAATTCAAATTCCATTGAAGTTTCCATTCCTTAATCTAACATTAAAATTAACAAACACAAATTGATTGTAAACTTCAGGATGCTTATGTGGCAGGTCTAGATATAATGGTATGGCACTCATGTAATTATGGTGGTTGCCAATTGTGATATAAGGCAACATGGTTTCCACTTCTGATTAATGTGAAAGCCAGTTGCCAGTTCTTTTCAAAATTGATACAAGAATGATATAATGCTTTCAAAGTATAACCAAGTTCTTGTTGGTATGTTGTCCACAAATAACCGAATTTTTCTAGCTGTTTTTAAACGAAGTAAATAAAGTAAATACAGCACGTGAGAACTTATAATTGGATTCTGAGCTGACTTCAGCTAATAAGTACGATTTTTGAGCCAGTTTTCAAACCATGCCACAGTAATCGGACCGTAGCTTCAGACATTAAAAAGTGTATTGTTACACTATTGTGTTGTATAGTTGTCTTTACCTTGAGATACTTTTTCTGTTGTGTTTTTGTCACACAAATTGCTCTGAACAAGTAGTTCTTCTAATCCACTACCTGTCATCACAAAGCCAATAAGTTTCCAGAAGTTCAAACTAATGTGAAATCCTCCTAATCTTGGTATAAGAGTTTCGTATTTCGTTTGGTGCATTTTGTACAAGCCTTTTGAACAATATCATAAATTTGTTTATTACACGTTATAACTGTAGCAGATTGCAAATATTTTTGCTACAGTTGTAAAATAGTCTAATGCTGATATTACTACGTTCGGATTTGTTGGTGTTTCAGGTATTAGAGGACCAAATCCTACTGTTGTTTCATGTGATAGCGGGAATGATATAAGTTAGTGAAAACCGTTCCAGGTGGGCACTATATTTCTTTATTGAAAAATCAAACTTTGGTATTGTTCAAGAATAAATTGTTGACAATAAAACAATGTGACATAACAATTATTATTTCTCACACATTTCCTTAAAATACACCGCTTATTTGATTATCGTAGACACACTGGTACATAAGTTATGTAAAAATAAATCATGATATTCCCTTGTTAAAACATCAGCTCATCCGCCATCTTTGCATCCACCTGGTGGTGAAATGCAAGAGTTCCAAACCTGCGAACGATGATTTTCTCAGAATATGTCTTCTGTTTCTGAATTTAAAATTTCTGGTATTTTTTGGA
>JAGDQP010032650.1:0-21162 GCA_022664845.1 Lepisma saccharinum | reverse complement strand
TTTACCAGTAGGTTTTTCGAAATCGCGAAAGTTATCAGTCTTTCTCCATTGTTGTTGGTCTTTTCGTGAAGGTTGTATTTGCCTATAGTAAGTCTATATTTTTCTTCTCTCCCTACCTTAGCATTGAAATCACCGAACACAATTTTCGAATTATACTTCGGCATTCGGTCAAACAGCCTTCCTAGCTCATCGTAGAATATATCTTTGTCGTTATCAGTGGCCACCTCGGTCGGAGCATAGACGTTTAAAAAAACCGTGTTGCCCCATCTAGTACGTAAGGATACTGTTCTTAATGAGGAATCCTGTTCCGAAATCGTGAGACTGTGTTCCCCCGTAGTAGAAAGTGTACTTGCCCTGTGGGATGCTATCTTGACCCTCCCACCGAACTTCTTCTATCGCTAGTATGTCCAGCTCGTACTTCTCGGTCTCGCGTACCGCCACCTGAAGAGCAACCGTTTCGTACTAGCAAACAAAAAATGTTTATTTTATGAATTAAAAGAAGCATACCAAGTACATACTATTTCATTAACTTATTGTAAAACACGAAAAAAGCAAATATTTATGCACTAATTAAAATACGCATTTTCGAGGGATTTTAAACAGGAAATAAAGAATATTTCCTAACAGAAGGCCAGTTGAGTAAGTTGTGCAATGACAAAATCAAACAAAAAAATAACACTACAACCTAAATGCACGATGCATTCTTTTTAAATCTTAGCGCGGCTGGAAGATTATCGCGCTCGCTTTTTGTGCGCGTGGTCACGGGTGTCTCCAGGTTCTCTTGAACGGAGTGGCTTGGAGCCCACTTTACAAAAACTGTCGGTCCCGTCCTTACCAACTCACCAGCTCATTTAGGATGTTAAAAACAATTCAATCCTTTTTTAAGTAAACTTCCATAAGAAAAAATAGTTCAGATCCAAAGTTTACGAAATATTGTTTATCTTTCTGCGTGTTTAGTTGAAACTGGTTAGTAAAATTTTTGTGAAACTAACGAACACTCTTTAAAAATAAGAGTTTAAAATTAGGAATTGATGTGCATTTAAACCCAATTTTAAAACACGATTTAATCAACATGGTTACATTTTACTGCACATTCATCTATGATGGGGAATGGCCCATTACTTTCATACAAATGTATTCATACCATGTATCATTAATTTACAGGATCTTTTCTTGTAGTAAAGAAACAAAATAGACTACCATAATTCAAAGTTGCCTGAACACAATTTAAAAAATCTATCAAATTCATGCTATTCACAAACATAAGAAATTACGTATAGAAGTTGACTTGACATAAGAACAAAAATACGTAATCACATTGACCCACTCAGAAAAGAAACACAGGCATGCAGCTAGGTTGATTGATTTAAATCGAATGATTTTGTTGAAACAATCCATGATCTAAAATTAAAATTCATTTTATTTCAAATAGAAATGAAGTGCAGTATTTCTAAGAATTCTGTGATACAAATTATACGTAAACTCGAAATTCACATTGTGTCTATGTGCTGATAGGTTCTTACTGCTTTATAAAGCAATCAATAATTGTTACCACCCATACAATTCATTTTATCTTAAAGTAATCAATAAAGTTCTGTTATATTTCAATCCAACAAAGAGAAAGGCGATAACATGAAGTAAGACGAACCTGGAAAATCAGAAGTTCCTATTGGCAAGAATGACCTGTCTCCAGCTGTCGGGTAGACTATTAATCCCACGGTGGTAGAACCCTGCGGACCATGAACCAAAGAATCGTCCAGTGTGTATCACCTTGTCGAGAGTTCGGAACCATCATTATCGCAGATGGTTGTCTAACGAATGGAACAAATGGTAATTCGAAGATGTAATGTCAAGAGAATATGGGGGATGCATTAGTGCTTCCCAACAGGTCGGATAATGGTGTAACGAATGACCTTAGCAACATTTGGCTTCGCGTTGTTCTGTAAAAGAACTCCTGCGATTCACAGGCATTTGTCTCTGTCACTTTCTGTGCCAAAGTCCTCATGTAGGACCCATCGTCTCACATTATACCGTTTCCCAAGCTGATGAAGGTGTTGAATGGTTTCCCTACCGCAATTGAATACTTCTCTCAATGCTTCACATGTTTATCGGCCTCAACAGCCGCCTATTAATTTCTTTATTAGGGTAATACATATGAAACAGAAAACGAAAATAATTTTTTGATTACAAACCAAAAATTATTATTCCGTAACATTACCTACTTATTACGCAAAATATATCTGTATCAAACTTGTTTTATTTTATTGGCAATTACTTAAGGAGAAAAGAAGATATAGATGTAATTTTAGAAGGAAAGCTGATATGTAGAAACATTTAAATTTTTTCCTTTTTCGAATTTAACGACTGTGATATTCCCGAGCAAAGAAATTGTAAGAAAATCGCCCCTGAAAACCATTCATCGTATATAGACAAAAATAATGTAGAAATTTTATTTTATTTAATTTAAATTTAAAAAATCGATTTAAATAAAAAATTAACAAACATTATTTTTGTAAATCGTGATTTAATTTTAACCATGTGCATGATTAGAGCAAAGAAGACCAGTTTTAGCCCGTCGCCGGGAAAAATACTTTCTTTTTGATTGAAACTGAATGGGTTAAATAAATCGTAGTAGGTTAAAACTACGTACTCAAAGTTAAGATTATTACAAGAAATTAGTGCCATACCACATGCCCCCCCCCTCTTGAATATATTTTTTATCTGAAAGCTAAACGACACATCGGAGGAAAAAATGGATGTGATTTTCAGACTCCTCGTTGTTTGTTTGGTAAAATTAATGAGTTACCTTCAGTTTTTTAGGTGTGACGGACTAGTTCTTGCAGATTGAATTCTTTTCAACCTCAAGAACGAAAAGAATGATAAAATAAATAAAAAAAACCAGACCATCAACCAGAAAGAAAAAGTATGGTTGATACCAGAGCGGGTACTCTCAGGATCGCCACACCCGTATTCATAAGTCTGAGAGTCGCTAAGAGGTTTCTTACGAAAATAAATTACTTCAAGTTGCTCATTCTGTGGCCTTAAATTAATCAATTCATTCTAAATGTTTACAGAGTGGACATTTATAAAGTAAAAATTTCACTTAAAAAAAATAATTTAAAAAATTTCCAGGTTTTTGCCTTAATTCCAGGCTTTCCAGGTCAGTAGACGCCCTGCGTAGGCGTACAAATGAATTTGCTGGAACTGCACATTAAATTAATTGACTTCTTGTACTGAAGCTACCAAAATAAACTTTAGCTGTTAAACAGTAAACGCCTACAACTTAACCAAAGTCAAAGTCGGCCGTAAGGGTCATTCAAAAGTCCAAAGGTACTCTGTTAATTCTCAAACTAAGACTACAATTAAAATAATAACCATATCATGATGTTATGTAAGAAGTTTCCAACATTTCGCGCTATAACAGCAGCATGTTCGCCATCTTGAAATCCGTCATATTGCATTCCGGTCAGATGTTTTTAATAGAAAGGGGGTTATAGGAAATATCAATTTGGACTAGAAAAGTCTCACAAATGCAATGATAAAGTTAGTTTTACGATATATACAGTAGTTTTCAAGTTATTAACAGTAAAATTATTTATTAATATGTATGATATATGTGAAGTAATATAATTAACCCGTAACTGACTGATACCGAGCCGCCGTAGACCGTTAACTTCGCGTTTGCGAGGTACAAAGTTCAATACTAATGGCAACTATCCTGACAGAGGTTTACCCAGGTCTTTCCCTTAAGTCATACCATGCAAATTACGTGCTACATTCAATTTAGACTCTGGCCGACTCCTTCTCGCACTTTTCCTTCTATCGTATTCCAGCCTGATACCTAAGGGCCATAAATAATTCAAATTCAAAGTTCATACTAACTAATAAAAATTACTGTATCATGATAGTATTTTTATGGCATGGTGCGTGACAGGGTACATCGGGAGATATGGATGAATTATGAACCAATGATGCTCTGCAATTTAAAAAACTAGCAAACACCTAGCTACGGGACTGTAAAGGAGATTGAATGAAAAATGTAAGTCAGGGAAACAAACACGCTATCTATTATTCACAGCTTATAAATATGGGTCTATCGCTGATACAGTAGTTAAATTTCAATGGGAAGCCTCTTAATGTCGCCCTGCATGTGTGTGTGTGTGTGTGCATGGAGATTCATGAACAAGGAGACACTTTTAGTTATCTTTCCCCCTGTGTTGACTGGGCTACTATGGCCTTGCATCCTTTTAACATTATCGAAAATATCTATGGCCGAAGACGTACGTGATATAGCGAATATGCTGCTGTTTCAGGATGAATCCAAACCAACGAAAGAGGATATTTATCATGTTAGCAAATCTCTATAATGTTTTACCGAAGTGTATGGGTAGACACTACAACTATGAAAAGTACGGTGACTAGTTGTTGTCATACTTCAGATGTTGATGAATATGATGCTGAATTTGTTGATGTGAAAGATGACTACGACGAAGTAACATAGCCTGATGAGGCCGGCTCGTCGCCGAACGTAAACCAGGTGACGCAGATGATAGTTCGTACTCTATGCCTCCGTTATGAAAAAGAACCGTAAAGGTATCGTTCGAGCGCAAAAAAGAAATTGCTGAATATGCCATCGCAAAGAGGAATGGGACTTTTCACAAAATATATAATACATTAAATCAAAATTTCGCGAGGTTCCAAGACGATTCTCAAATTGCTATCCCTGGAAAGAAGAATTAGAAGCAACCTTTACAAGTGGTAGTGCGTGCAATAGAATAAATCACCTCCAAGAACTCGTTAGGAAGATAATATTTCAAGAGTTTTTACAGGTCTGCGCTAACCACATTAAAGTTAATGAATATCGCAATGTTCCTGTTACTACCCGTTTATAATTACGGGATGATGGTAGGTAGAGCTGAACAATGTACGGGTGTAGCCCACAACCAGTTTAATTATAAAGATTATAATTACTTAGAAGACCGTCCGGTACAATAGCTATTTACAATGTAACTGTTTCGTCTAACCTAATTCTTCTCCGGCGATGCCTCGTTACGAGTGAGGGTCAGCACCACCACAGTGGGTTAAGCGTTTATGAGGAAAGCCCCGCTGACAAGCTCTGCGAGGGTCGGGAGTATGATCCCAGTGCAAGCCTCTGGAGATCGGATAAAGTAGGTATGAATTGTTCCAAGTGCAAGCCTCTTGAGAACGATAGGGTTGAAAGGCAGCCCCACTGACAAGCTGTGCGAGGACCAGGAGTTTGATCCCAGTGCAAGCCTCTGAAGAACGGATAAAGTTAGGAAGTTGGTTCCAAACGCAAGCCATTTGAAAACTGGTGGAGGAGAGGAGTTGACCACCGGGACGAGAGAGTGATCCTCTTGCTTTGACGTGTAGCTTTTTTATAGCCATGGTGACGTCCTTCAGGTTCATCCTCCTACAACGCTGGTTCCATCTACGTCGATGCTAGTGCCATCTTCGGTTGTCGTCTGCTTGATGTTGATAGTAAACATTTATACTACATGTTTGCTTGACTTGCATTATCTGTACACATGTTTGTTTACATAGTATTACTTCTAATACACCTGTGTTTGTATATGAGTGTTTGCACGTGCTTATGCACGCGGCTCGTTACGATATATAATTCGACAATGGGAAGCAGAAACTACTGAACATTTCGGATTAAGAGTCGGCAAAAGTCAGGTGACCCTTCCCTCCTTGGAGTTCGAAGTATCTCTTCCTTTTGGCAACAGATGGAGGAAGATCTTGCTGAAATCCCCTCAAAACAAATTACATCCCTCCTGTTCCTTCGACTTCCCCTGCCTGTGGTCAAAGTTGGCCAGCGCAGTAGGATATGGTTACGGCTGTAAATGGAATATAAAAGTGAAATTTCGTTCTTTTGGCTCTATGAGGAACAGAACTGAAGAAAGAAAGAAAAGTAAAAATAAGAAAGACCAACATAACAACAGCCACCAGCCCCGTGTATCTATTCACTCAAATATCTAACTGCACAGAGGTCATCAGCATGCGTTACCGGTCTAAAGCACTTGTCGCTTGTCTGTATGTCAAATGATTCTTTCAACCTATGGGTAATTAACAGATAATTCGAAAAATACTTGCAACTGAAAAGAAGAAAACTCAGGCAAAGATCTGAAATGTATTGACATTTGACAATATGATTCTTTTGTTAGCGGTATCTGTATCCTTACTTTCTTTTTTAAATATTACTGCCAGGTTTACTCTCTCTCTCTCTCTCTCTCTCCTGGCTTCACATTCAATTGGTCCTGGGTTTGATACCAGCGGCCGACCATCCTGACCTGACTTATGTTTTTCCTATATAACGTTTGTTTCATTGTAATACGAGACCCGTAGCCCAGTTCTTCCTGTTCACACCAGCCTGCTGGATTCTCTCTTACTTTGTATATGTAATAAAGGAGTTTTCCCATCCTCCTTTTTGAAGTTTTGTAAGTGTATCAACGTTTTGTGATTCTGGTTTTGTTCCAGTGGTTTGCCGGTATTCCCGGTTAATTTTCCATCTTGTCCTGCACTGCTATTTGAGCTCATGCATTTGGTCACGGAGTATAATGGTGCATATCGCCCGAAAACTTTACGGGGGGTTTCATGCACGCTTGCGTTGTGTGCGTTACATGAGTTGACTGCGTTAATCCAATTTTCTTAAAGATGGCTTTCCTGTATGCGTTCTCCGCCTACGATGCATTAATTGTTCCAGAAATTAACATTTTTACCTTAAATTATAGTAATAACTATGATTTATACAGTAGTCGTCGACAATAATACGATAAATAATCAATGATCAATACGATACCACTTTTCTATTCATATATTGTATATATACTCTATGTAATGGTCAATAGTATCAATATGCTAAATACTCAATAATCAATCTGTTAAAGCATTTTTTCCGTCATTTGATGTACTATCTTTCAAGAACCATGCCGTGGTGAAAATATTGGAAACTAATCTCCGTATGAAAAATTAAGCTCCTGCCAAACATATCGCATGTTTAGTAATAATTTTCAAGTTACTGTGGCAGCAATGAAGAGGAGATATATTGCAAAAGAATTCTCATACGATACAGACGTTTCAATGTGTTATAATAGGCCGGGCAAACAAGAAAATCAAAAAAGGAAATATATAAGAAAAGGAACAGTGCGAACGTGTGTGTGTGTGTAAGCAAGTAATACTAGATCTATTCGAAAAGTAGAACAAAAAGGCTGTGATTTTCTAGTGTACTGGTCTGGATGCTGGCTTTCCGCGCTGAAGGTCGCGGGATCGAAACCGTTTGTCTCCTTGATCTTTTTCCCCAAACTATATGTTATTGAGAACTTTCAATAAATTCGTGTAGATAAAGATGCACCAGCCGTCACTTGAACTGAAAGGGATCATTAGCAATCGAGTTACGTCAGCTTGTATACGTCATGGTCAAGTCACTCTAACTGTCAGAAATACTGTCTCTAAACTGTTATCAGCCAGTTCAATGGTTGAACCTTGTAAAATGCCTACCTTCCTGTCAAGATCATAGATGAACTATAATAGTTATAAAGCGTTAATCTCGATTAGACTACTTTACAATCCGAAAATTATGCTAATATATAAACGTCATGAATTTTGCAAAAAAATAAGGAGATAATTTAAATTTTAAACAAGCATCTTTCGCAGCTATACGACCCACTAGTCAACTACTGCAAAATTTACAAATCGGACTTTTTGTATTATTTCAGTGCAATGCTATTATTTTCCGACAAAATACTTCATCTATGAAATATAATCTACCGTTGTAATTATCATACTTTAGTAACAAATAAATAATGAAAACTGTTTCTAAGTAGTTAAAAACAGATACATCAAATTATTTTAGAAAAAACGTTTACTTCTTTTCAATACACCAAGTAAGACTAAAAAAAGTATCAAATAATACATTTTTTAAAAACAAAACCATGAAATAATTGTTAACATTATTTTCAAAATTGTTTGAACAGAATCACCTTTTTCTGTATTAAAATTGCTTTCTAATGCTTATTAAAATATGTTGTCAAGTGATGAATTTCAGATTTTCAAATTATTTTTAAAACATATAAAACACATTGTAAAAGGTATTTTCTTTGAAAGATACTATTAAGATCTTATTTTAAAATGATTTTCTGTAATTTGAAAATTGTTTCCGCGTTCTATTTGCTACTTGTGCAGTTTAGCCATAACGTCAATACAAATGTAGCAAAATTTTGAACTTCAGGAGAGATTTCCTGTTAAATAAAGAGTTTTTCGGTCCACGTGTGCTGTTTCTTAGCAGTAAGGTACCCGAATCTGATATTCCTACTTCTGGGCAGTGTGCGAATTAGCAGGGGGATGCCCGGTACCCCCTCCCCTGGCAAAAAGGATTCCTACTTTGACAAGATATTTTTCGTCCCTGCCAGGGATACATTTCTTGTCCCCAGAAAAAGTTTCGATCAAGATAGAAAATCGGAATATTTTTATTTGGTAGAAGTTTAACCTATTTCCACGGAAGTGACAAGGGTATTATGAACTTTCACTAGCAGCTAAGAAGCCATTTAATTGTTTTGTGATGTTCTGAAGTAGCTTCATGTGAATGATTTAGTATGATTGGTTTGATTTAGAACTCATCATTTGGAAAATGGGACTGCATATCTTCCCTCCTCTCATCCCCTCTCTCTCTCTCTCTCTCTCTCTCTCTCTCTCTCTCTATATATATATATATATATATATATATATATATATACTGTTGAAATCCGTCCTTATGTTTTATTCCCCTGACTACAAACTTTAATTCGCACAATGCTTCTGGATGAGACCCGGTTCCTATGAATGGGCTTCAAAAGTCGTAGGTGGTGATGATGGTGGCTTATAGTTTCTCTACTAGTGGGGACAAAAATCTGAAACCTCTGAGAAAGATATCTCCGAAACGCCTTGTTCTGCAATTACTCTTCTTGGCGCAGAGTATTAATGGAAGACCGTTCGCTTGTCATGAGATAGGTTCGCGCTTCGAGTCCTTATCATCTTCCTTTTCTATTTTCCTCTAGTAAATGTTGTGTTACAGTATGCTTTATGCCACTGCTATGTAGGTTTTTGATCTTTAATTCGTATTCTTCATTTTTGCTTCATTTATTTAAATTAAGTGCATTGAACTTCATGAATAATAATAATAAGTATTATTATCATCATCTCTGTAAATGTTATGCAACTGTTTATTGATTCAGTTTTTCATACTGTAAAGATGTAAAGATACAACACAAAATCTGCTAAACATATAAATTAGCTTATTTTTTAAATAAATGAAGCAAAAAAGAAGAATATGAAGGAGAAAACAAAAAGCTACATAACACTAACATTGATTTACATGTAGAAAGCATACAGTAAACATAGAATTTGCACATTACTAGAGAAAAAGTAAAAAGAAGATATTGACTTGAGTAAGTCTCGAACCGCGTACCCTTCGAACTGCAAGCGAACGCTTTTCCTTTTCTCTACGATTCCAGTACTCAATGAATCACCATAATCTCTGATTCCAGCGTGAAGCTAAGAAATTTCTATCCAAAAATGCAAGGTGGAGCCAGATCAAAACTTCAACATGCAAGTATCTGATTGAAGTAAAATTTCATATCTGGGAATTCCAAAATATGGTAGAATCGTTTCGGAAGTTGAAATGATTGAATTACGAGGATCAATATTTTGCCTTCAATTACATTATAAACGGTGTGGCCAGTGTTTCTATAAGAAGATCTTGCTCGGGGTAGGGGGCTAAACCAAGTCTTACGAAAATTATAAATAATGCATATTGAGTCCCATGTGCTAAAAATGTACAATAACAATAATTTTACTTAAGAATGTGTCGTATTCTTTTAGTTAACTTTAAACTAACATGAACAGTGTTTATAGAAAGTGCTATTATATTAGTATTTCAGAATACGCATGAGCAATAAAAGTGTTGAAACTAATTCTTTCGGGGGGCTGTCGGAAACCCAAGGGGGCAAAGCTCCCCCGAAAACATCCCTGGAAGAAACAGTGTCTATTTTGAAACCTGCCCAATTTTAGTGCAATTTAATATATAGGAACTAAAATCAATATTTAAATAAAAAGAAATAATTCCCGAAATTAAGACGGGAGCAACACGATGCATTTTAATTTTAAAATCCCATTAAATTTTCTTTAAATTTCGTACCTCAGGGCTCCCATGGTCGCTGAGTATGATTCTGAACTGAAAAATTACGTATCGGAAGTCCCTCACGGAGGAAACTTGAGAAAACAAATTTTAAAATATTTGATTTCATTAAATTTCATATTTCAAACTTTCAAAGGTCCCTGAGTTCGACTATGAAAAACAAATTGAATTACATTATCCAACATGGCTATAGTCCAAAACGTCTTTATGTGAAAATCGTTAGGATTCTTATCTAGAGTCTCTAAACAGCGCTTCGATTTGTTAAAGATTTTTAAACAGTGAATTCTGAAAACCAAGATGAACAGAACCCGAAACATTTTCATTTAAAATAAACAATGTGCGCCAGATGTAGCCCAAGACTTTTAAAATAAAATAAATTTAAAGAATCAAGTAAACTTGCTTTTCAAAACCATACAAAACTTCCAGAAAATTATTCACTTATCAAAGTTCTAGACGATTTTAATTCGATTTATAAAATGTAAAGTGGCTCTGATATGGTGTAAAATTCTACACGCGTAATCCCAAATTCATGACTACTTCGTATAAATATCGTTAATAGCATGTTAAAGGCGAATACGAAGTTTCTTTAAAGTCACGTGTTTTATTATAGCTGAATTCAGACTTTTATCAGAGCAACCTAGAGATTAGGTGTTATAAAATTATCCTGTTTTTTATATTATAGTACAGTTTAGTGTTCGATTTGTAGGGCGAATGGTTGGGATTTCCCCCTCTCCGGAAATATCCTTAGCTCTGCGTTTCGAAATCTTCCCCTAGCCAAAGGCGCCAAATACGGTATTCTAACGTGTTTGATATATTATTTCCCCTCTCTATAAATTGCATAAATCGATCACTGGACTGCAGTCTTAAAAATAAAATTTTACTTTAAAATTCTTTCTCACATTTATTTTTCCACACTCACATACACACACTCCGACTGCTGATCGTGGGGTTTCGGGTTCGATTACCGGCTCTGACAAGGGATTTTTCAAAGCAAGAGGGTCTGGAAAGGTGCCATCCAGTATCGTGATGCAATTGGGGACTGCCCTGAATAAAAGACAGTGGCGATCACAGTTGAGATCCTCGGTTCTCCTCTGGTCAGCGCGGGACCAGCAGACAAACTCTTTCCTACGGGAGAGGCCTCATCCACTAGTGAACTGAATATGGCTCTGAATTATATATATAATCTGGGAGTAAAGCAAAAGGCAAAAACGGCAAATTTACAACAAAACATAATTATGTATGTTCTGCCCGAGAGCTGGTGCTGACCCGAAAGTTCCTGGGCAGGGTAAACCGATGGTGGTTGTCATTGTCTTCAATCGGATAGAGAGGACGCCCCAAGGACGGGAGCTACAGTTTAACGTGGACTCCGAGCACTGATTCCATCAAACTCCCCTATCCGTGGATGTGTCACCTCCCAAATTCTCGGCCAAAAATCAGTAGAAACGGTGCAAAACACTACTTACACACTCTTAATTTTTACTTTACACCCCCACCCAAAATGAAAATTATGGCGGAATCGCTGACTCCAAACCACTTATATCAACTTGTGTGCTTAGTACGCAATATTAAGAATACTCGACTTTCATGAATTCATTTATAACTATGTCATTCAGGAATTGACTTCTATATACATGGAACAAACACAAAGGGTAAATGAACAGTGCATAAAGAGTTTTGTCTGTTCGTTTACGTGTAATTTGTTTCCCATCGCTCAAGTTATATAAAAGATTTCTTGCTGAAATTTAACATCAGTTTCTAACTCATTCTCTGGACTGTTATTAAGAAGCTAAAATGTAAACATTACTGTCACAAATTTATTTAGTTCTAACACTTGCAAAATTATTATTATTATTTTTAAGTAAAGTTCGTATTTGAAAAAGCTAACATTTGTATACTAACGCTTAATCAGAATTCTGATCAAATTTCTCAGGCAAGCGCTGTATTTGTAATGCTCTTATATATTACATATACCTTGAGATAAAATTGCCTGAAGGACTTAAATAAAATTTTAATTCTATAATCCACGTTTTTATATAAAGCGGTTTAGGGCACCTAAAACTATAAATTTGTATTTTCTTTTAAACAATTTCTTTCGAAATTAAGAATAAATATATCAAAATTGAGAAATATATCATCCTACAAATATTTCCTGTTAATTTTTCATTACATGATATCTTCCCTTCATGTTCGCATTGCTGAAATAAATATTTCTTACTGCCTTGCTTTAGCGTCGTCCATCTCGAATAAAATATGCTCTATTATAAATGATGTGCACGTTGTGTTTAAGAGTATCTTCTTAGTTAAGCAATTCCGTAGTTTACGCCCAATAAACCTGCTCTTAACAGGTAGCCCCGCAACTGATTCACGGGCTTACGCAAGATTTGTTGAAAACCTGAGAAATATGTTGGACACGTGAGAGTTTCCTGTTTCATATATTGTCAATTTGCAGGCAAGCAAATTGCTGATTTTTACCTCTAGCAACAGGAAACGAAAATAAAATACACAAAATGAAATGAAAATGCAAAACCATTCAACATTATAACGCGAAAAGGAATGACACAGTAACGAAATACAAAAATGATAATTCGAAGCTACTCTCCATTCAAAAAATTCGAACCTAGATTGCTTTTGTAGTTCGGACGAGTGAAAATCTATGCTAAAGACAGAGCCATCTAGTAAGAAATTGTCAAAATTGATTTGGGAGATGCGAGGGAAAGAACGAGTTGTGTGCTTCGTCTCCTCGTTGTAAAATGCGTTTGGATTTTATTCAACTTACGGGTTAGACTGGGTTACTGTGTATTATCGCTGTTTTTTTTCTGCTGCCTTAAATTGATGTTTCATAAATAAAAAATAATGCATGATTGACCGTAATATAGAAGTCACTAAGACCAACTTGAATTTTCCTAAAGACTTCGAATCATCATGAATAACATTATCGAGTTTAAAGCTGTTAATTTACAAACTAAAAATATATTTCACTGCAATTACAAATACAATGGTGAGTTATGGGTGAAGAACAAATGTGATTTTCTAAATGTGTTCGCTTAAAAAAAATTAAAAAGAAATGCGGGGATTCGACCTCATAACCTTCTGCGTAGAAAGCTAACTCGCTAACCACTACACTATGGTAAATGTAACGAAAACGTTTTTCTCATTTCACTTACCCGTTAATTTTTACGTACTGAGTATGTTTCTGTTTTATTATTATCGAATAGGATTGTCTTGCCCCTATATTGTCTTTTATTACTATGTCTGCTATGTATGAGAAGTATTCTGGAATATACAAACAAAACACATCTGTCAAAGAATCTGAGTACAAGAAGTTGAAAGTCTCCATGTGCACTACACGTGTGCATGTGCATTGCGAAATTTTTCATAGTTGGAAAATTCTGTTCCAGCGCCTCCAACAAGTGGGATTTACTTTATTGAAAGATAGTACATATTAGATTTGTGTCCTTATAGCTTCATTGTTATATGTGACTTAATCGAACAATTACCGCTATTTTAATTTTATATTTAGATAAGTGACTATTACTTTATGAACATCAGTCATTGGAATTTATATTGTATGTTATCTTGCCATAGGACGAATGCGATAACAAATCAAGAAGACATATGCTAGATATGTCGAAATCATCGGTCAGGATGACAGAGTTATGTTCGAACCCCGGTTGCCTGCTTCAGTGCTGCTTCCAAGACCGCAAAATAACAGGCTTTCAATAAGCTGTTTGGAGAGAAGTTAAATGGAAGGAAAAGCAGGTGACAGATGTGGAGCAAACTTTTCCCCACTCTTTTCCTTTAAAAGTTTTTTTAAATACATCTGTTTTCTTCCCTCATCCCTCTAATTTTTAATTTCCTCTAATTAATCACAAGTACAGTAGAGAGCTCTTGACAAGTAAGAGGAAGTCGAACACCTGGGGCCAAAAATTTTAGAGTTTACGCAATTAATCTTTTAATGTTGCAACTTTCCCACATAAAACCTTACCTCTGCCCTGCTATGTTATTGAAACACAACCCCTTTGACCCGGCAGAGAGAAGGGGAATCTCTTAACCCTTGGAAACAGGAAGTCTGCTAGCGACGAATGTGGGGGAAACTGTATCTGGGCAGAGATCTTAATTGCTTGTACGTAACACATTACATCATCTGTTGTGGCACAGTGTTTGAGAAGATAGCAGGAACTGAAAACCTTGTTTTTTTTTAAAAAAAAGAGAGATTTTACAAGTCAAGTAAGAACTGTTTTGATTTGCATGTTAACTCTTTGTTGAATAATCATACACGGAGGACATTAGTTCGAAAACAGGAAAAGTGAGGTTTGATACGAAATATGATTCTTAGAGTAAATATATATGTATTCATATTTATCTGGCGGTAGTTACCCTGTATGTCTGTATGTATGTCTGTACAAACCAGATAGGATTTCAAACGAAATTTCAAGTCGTGATGGACTCAAATATGCAAAGAACAATGCAACCCGAATCGCTGAAAGCAGAAATTAGCGGAAAATTGCTATTGTTTGTACACTTAGCGCTTCAGAGGTGTGATGATTGTGCATAAGAAGCGTTTCGGGTTGTTTTCACACTGAAGTACTTTGAATAAAACGAAAGCTAGAAGGAACTGATTTTAATCAAAAAAGACTGTTTGAAACCATATTTACTCTTAATATAAGGAGAAAACTGAGAAAATGAGGTCTGTAAGAGTGCTTATGTCAATTCAAGTCTTTGCACCCCATAATTACTATCTAGACTCTGTTTATACGACACGGATTGATAAATCTACCTTTTCTGAGACCATCTAGGTGAAATATTCCCGACTGACAGACTTGTACTTGTCATATTAATTAATTGAACTAGGTATACCCTCTGTGTATGGTGTTTTGTCTACTATATTAAGACATATAGAGACAAATAGAGTTGGTAACAAGAAATTATACTTACTTTTATGCCTTCAGTGTTAGAATCTTTGGTACTATTACGAAAGAATATTTCGTAAGTTTACGGAAACCTGACTGGTGATTGTTGTCGTCGGTTGATGGACGAACCTCTTCCCGCATATGCCAACTGTTATGGTGTCCTTCGATACACACACACTGACTAGACTAGCAATACGCACCGGAAGCCAATGCTTTGCTCCTCAGCTTCTGATCATAAGTTTGCTTGAAACAGGAAGAGTAGGAGACAGGTGGGGGAAAAGTGTGTGAAAAAATATCACACATCTTCGACCAAAGGGATATAACTTCAACAGCTGACATTGCGCGGGCAGGGCGTAAGCCATAGGGCTGCTACTGCCCATACAATTCATTTTATCCTTATCCTAGCTGACATTGCTGAACAAGCAGTGTTACCATCTTACACTTAACGGTGTTTCAATCTTAAATAATTTAATAAAATATAACAACTAGGAATAGTATAGTAATTCAACGTCAACAAGAGTTGACAACTCATGATATTTTTTAAGTGTTGCCAACTATCGATTATTTTAATAAAATCATGTGTTTCTTATTGTCTGATAAGTCGCATTTTTAGACTGCATTTCCAAAGCAAAAATCTGTTACTAGTATTGTTAGGTCACATATCTCGTAGGATACGAATTGTTGAAGGAATAATGGACTTGATGTAAAGTATCCAAAGCTGAACTTAGTAAGTGGAAACTACAAAACTTAAAAAAACTGTTGACCACCACTAATAATAATTTCATATTGGCTTGCATAACCAGTAGGCTTTATGAATAAAATAGTATTTTGTAGATTTGTATAAAGGACTTAGCAAACAAACAGCCATACTAGGTTAATGACGTCATTTGAATTTAAATAATGTGATTGGTTGATGAAGTCAAAAAATAGCCATGACGATTCGATTGTGACTTAATGTACTGCAGCTGAATCAGGAAACAATGGCTAGCTTTGACTAGTTTTGCCGAGGTGGCCGTTGAGTGTGTGCTGTCAAGTCTTGAAGAATGGACGCCTTGCTTTAGTGTAATCGTGATTGCTTTAATGATATTTCCTTTGATTTGACCATGAGTGTGTGGACTTAAGCAAGGAAATTACTCTACTTCGTATGGTTGATGTATTAACTCTCTTGGTTTGTGATCAAATATACCAGAAATATGCTGCCGGCCGGGTGGTCGAGCGGTCTGCGGCGGTAGGCTATCGACTCAACGGTCCCGGGTTCGAGTCCCGGCAGGGGCATGGGTGTGGATTTTAAGACTTAACAGCTAAAGGCAAATCGTGACGGGCCGAAGTCCAAAGTTACTAAACTGGCCCATATAAAAAAAATAAAAAATAAAGAAATTTGCTGAATCCCACACTGATTCTATTGATCTACTGCATAAATTTCTTACGCCTTATAAGAAAATGGTG
The DNA here is from genome assembly GCA_022664845.1 of Lepisma saccharinum. Lineage (NCBI taxonomy): Eukaryota > Metazoa > Arthropoda > Insecta > Zygentoma > Lepismatidae > Lepisma > Lepisma saccharinum. The sequence goes on along the minus strand of JAGDQP010032650.1, from coordinate 4,614 downwards.
ACAGACGCTGAGTGTGAGGACAGAATGCGTGGATGAAAGATACACTATATCCATGGACTTGTTTGTAGAGGAAATAAAACAACTGATTTGTACTAACAAGGAAATTTTTATTTGTGCATAAGTAAGATATATACAGATTCAAACATTTTCCAAATGATACAAAAACATTGTGATCACAGACTAAAACTATTGAACAGTGATACATTTCCAGACAAATGATACAAACAATGCTGAACTAAAAAAACAACTTGTATCAATTATTCTTTTTAAAGACAACTAATACTAGGGTGACCCATAAGTTTCCCGCCACGCACAATGTGGGACAGAAAAATGTAATGGATCAATGGAGAAGCGACTTTATTCTGCAAAATTCAAACCATTGTGCTCTATAGTGGATAACCATCTTTCTACCAAATCGCGAATGCCCTATGCACACCTTTCTTTGAACTTAAGACTCCAAAAACATTTCTATCCCACGCCACACCTCATCCTCATTGGCGAATGTTTTACTGCGAAGGAAGTAACCCATTCCACTGAGCAAATCGTAATTTTAAGGTGCAAAGTCCGGACTGTACGCTGGATGTGGTAGCAGTTCAACACCTTCTAAGATACGGAATTTTTCTTGGGTCACACGAGACCTATGGCAAGGAGCATTGTCTTGCTGCTCTAACAGACGTTTGCGGTTGATCAAATGAGGGTATTTTGTGACAGCTTGATGCATTCTTTCCAGTTGCTCACAGTACAGCTAAGCGTTCACAACACGACCATGAGGAGCAAGTTCTAAGTGCACATTACCTTCGAACTTCCACATACACTAAGCATCATTTTGTGTTCAAACCGTCCTTGTTTCACCACGGATGCTGCGTCGTGGCCTGGGTTCAACCATTGATTACTGTCGTCTGCATTCCTATAATAAACCCATTTTTCTTCTTACGTCACAATTCGTTTAATGAAACGCTGATCCATGGGATTGTTTAACAGTTCCTTGCACACTTCCACTCTGTGTTGTGGCCGCTCAGGAGACCATGCGGGACAACTCGACACCGCCTGTACACCTTGACAACTGTTGCCAAGTATCTGTATAGTTGATTATCAAAAACCTACTTCGGCAGCCAACATATTCCACAGCTTCGCGTACAGCAGTCGTGTTGATGGAGGTCGCCCTGAACGTTCATCTGACAAATCATAGTCACCCGCTTTGAATTTTCGGAATCACACATTTGCTGTGTCGTAACTCACTGTACGTTTCCCAACGCCGCACAGATGTTTTGTGCTCCTACACGGGCTGTGTCCCAGCCCTAACAAAAATTATTTTCAATTTCACAAAAATATTCTGTAACAAAAAAGTTTTAGTAAGAAAGAAAACAAAATGATAAAGTTTTCATTAGAAAAATAATGTAACAAATGTTTTCATAACAGAAAGAAAAAAATTCGTAAGAAAAAAACATGGAAAAAAATTCGTGCCAAAATATTTTTACTTTAAAAAGTTTTCCTTAAAAAAAAATTGTAAGGAAAAAGTTTCGTAACGCAATGTTTGTTAGCTTTTTGTTTTAAGAAAAAAAGTTTTTGAGATTTTCGTTTAGTTGTCAAGTTTGGTTGTCAACTTACATTTTGTAACTTGTACGAAAATTATTAACTGCAATATCCATAGGGAAGAGTAAAATAATCTTCCTTGTTTGAAGGATAAAGGTTCCTCCGCTTATTGACAATTCGGTGTCTTTTGTACTGTCCTTTGGAAAGGATTTTGTATCATGGTTTGCGCAAGGTATTTATAGGACTAAAGATTTGGCGACTGTTATACTTTTCAGTGGCCAAATTGTAATAGTGCTCGTAATTTATTTGTTTTTTCGCTAGATAATTCAGTTATACCAGGAACTTTGTAAACATACTTCACTTTACCAGTAAGAAGATTTTTCATAGCATAATAATTTTTAGGACCCAATCCAACGAAACTTTGCATCTCCCATCTGTCTTCTATTTTATTTGTCAGTTCTCCGAGGTAATTCCGTAAGTAGTAATAATGGCTCATCTTTTCTCTGCACATATATATAACCGAGTCTGTGTCACAATATATGAGACGTTCTATACCTACAGCGTCTAGTAATTCATATACACGAACCCTAGCCAACGAGGATATGAAGGCACTCCTACATTAGTAAAATCTTGAGGTGAATTTTCATTTTCGAAGTCTTTATACGTTACTTGTATTTTTTTTTGTCCTATAGGAATCACATGTTGAACTTCCAAATGAGGCGAACGTAAAATTTCTAAAAGATTTTTTCGGTCACTAACAATACGAGTTGGTTGAAGGTCGCATCTTTGTCCCCATTTTCCGAATAAGGAATTTAAAAATATTTTTTAAATATGTCTCAAGCCGGCATTATAATGGATCTTATCATACTCAAGACGAATACCTTCATGCTGCTCACAATCATGAATATATTGTTGCTTCTCTTCCGTAGTACAATTATCAGGAAATCCACTGGCTTCCTATTTCATTTTTAGAAAATTATCGACATATGGTTTGAAGAGTCCCTCAGTCATTTGCGTTTCCCATATTTTGTATGTTTAAGATATCCTTTCCCCAACGCCAAATGTAGTTCAGGAGTACAAAATACTCCCTTCATTGCACGTTCTTCTTCATTATGTGTACATTCTCCATTATTCAAGCTCTCGATACAAGAACTACACAAACCAAAGACGAGTTGTTTATGCGTTATATGGGGAAAAGGATATAGGAAGATTTTTAGGAGCAAGTACTTTGCAGTGAAACAATCCATGTAGCTGGATCAGTGCATGTTTATGCCTTTATGAAATTAAATTTTTCCAGTTAGTATAGGTTTTTTAGACATCACAAACGGATATAGGGAGGTTACGTCCAGATATGCTAAATATTCGGCTTCACCGCATTCATATAAGGCGCGAAAGCATTCGGTGCGTCCTCCTTTAAAGGCATCTCTAGGACGTAAGGAATCTTGCATTTCACAAGTAATTTCGTACGAAACTTTTCCGGAGATAGTAGAACCATCTTGTTCCACTCGTATTACCAAATAGATACAACTGTTTTTAAAAATTCTTCTCTCGCTAGTGTTGCTTTATACCGGTCTTCCAAAGTATAACCCTCAGCAACAACGAGATGACGTCGAAGTTGGGTGATGCAGGTATGTACGTACCAATAGCAGCTGTACAATTCGTAACCAGTACGAATTTTCTTGTCATATCCATGAAGTTTAAACCGCTTAAATTGAACTCCCTTTTCTGCTGTTTACAATGTAACATTATTTTTATACTCTATATATTTTAACCATTGTTTTGCCATTTTACTTTGTTGGTCGCGATGCTGGAAATCGAAAGGAGGGATGATTGGAATAGTTTTTTTTTAAGTTAACGTGAACGGAAACATTCCATCGCGCACGAGGCGAAAGTGCTTGTTTGCAGGAAGCATTGTATTCCGCCCGTTCTTCAATAAGATTTGAAACTCGGATAAATACTTGTGCCAAAATGAAAACATCATTCTTACAATTCTCCAAGGTTTATTTCTGGAAATCAAGTATTTTTATTTTAACACATTCCTTATGTCACGCAAGAACTGCAGCCATCGAATCTGGAGTCAATATCAAAATACTCAATGTCTGGCCAAAGCCCAACATAATTCTGATGTTTAGGAGTGTTAAAAAGGTATGGAAACACTGATTTCTTTAGTCTTTCTTGTACGCCCATTGTTGCTGGAAATTTGGATATTTTAACCCCCATTAACAAATATGTCACTGAAAATATTATTTACAGTTAATTGAGTCATGTTTTGTCCTTGCACTATAATGTGAGGCGTCAAATTTTGTTTCCATAAGACATCACACTTGTAGTTTTGTATTGAAACCATACCCATTGTGTGAAAGGCCTACTACTTTTTGTAACTTAGGACCCTGTTCTAAGACATGATTTACAAATGCTTCCATATTATGAAATACAAAATCTCTCTGACCATCGACATTACCACAAACACTACAACTATAATTTTGGTCTATATCCTTACACTGATGGCATCAATGAGATGCACAAATTAAGTTTGGTATATGTCCATGTCCGCCATTTTCATCTGCGTCTATTAACATTGTTTCTACGTCAAAGACAATGTACAGGAAATCCTTAATGCGTTTTGGTTTGCTTCATTTGACAAAACAGGAATGTGTTTCATCGACATGGATATTACACGATTTACAATAATGTTTTGTTTTCCTATTACGTCTATCGATTTTTACCCTACACTGCGGACATAGTTGTACATAATAACATAGGTTTGCCATTGGCTTTAGATTTGTGTTGATCGTAGCAGGTCTGATTGGGAAACGTATGATGACAATACCGACATTTCAAATCATTATCATTATCGTCATGATACCCTTCACAATGAGTACATAAATATTTGCATTTATGGAACCGACGTTCCTTATAAGGTGCGAGATAATGATAGCAATAGCCATCACTGCCTAAAATGTCTTAATCGTTTCAATGACATAATGATCGTCTTTGTATCTTCTTGTCTGCTGGTGGTCCTGAATACACTATCGTATGCTTACGAATTTCCGGATCACGTACATACACAATTATCTGATA
>JAGDQP010032649.1:10873-21163 GCA_022664845.1 Lepisma saccharinum | reverse complement strand
TATTTCAAGTGGACACTCAAATCTAGAAAAGATATACATATTTAAAAACAGCATAAAACGCTGAGTTTGTGTGTAAAATATTAGGTGCCAGTAGTTGAAGATTGATGCCGGCCGGGTGGCCGAGCGGTCTGCGGCGATAGGCCATCGGCTCGAAGGTCCCGGGTTCGAGTCCCGGCAGAGCATGAGTGTGGATTTTAACACTTAACAGCTAAAGGCGAATCGTGACGGGTCGAAGTCCAAAGTTACTAGTCTAGCCCATATAAAAATAAAGTTTACTAAAAGTTTTTGAAGATTGGTACAATAGTCAGATTCTTCTCTGTGGGGAGTGATATAAAAGTGTTAAAATAACATTATATTTTTAAATTGCTCAAAATAATGGAGAGCAAATACAAAGTAATGGGTACTGGGTGGAAGGCGCTTTCTTGTTGAGGGTATACTCTTCATGGCCGCCATATTGAATCTCAATTGATTTTCTTAAATGAGAAGGGAGTCGTGTAATGTTATTCTGAACTAGAATTTTACGAGAAATGCGTTTCTGAAGTAAGTTTTGTCGTAAGTGTAATATTGTGAGAGAAAAGAGTATGTGACGCTAGCATGGGGTAACAAAGCTATAATAACAAAAAAACACCCATTTCTTCTCGAAATAACGACGGAAATGAAATAGAATGCATAAAAATTGTTCCTCAGTATAGTGCCCTATCGATATGGATTTGTACGCATTTGGGTTTCATTTCCGTCGTTATTTCAAGGCAAAATAGGTGTTGCCAGGCTATTGTATCATTACCCCCAAGCTAACGTCACATACTCTTATTTCTCACAATATTACACTTACAGCAAAACTGACTTCAGAAACGTATTTCTCGTAAAATTCTAGCCCAGAATGATATATTACACGACCCCCTTCTCATTTAAGAAAATCAATCGAGAATCAATATGGCGGACTTTAAGATGGCGGCCATGAAGAATATACCCTCCACGAGGAAGCGCCTTCCTCCCAGTACCCATTACTGTGTATTTGCTTTCTATTTCTTTCAGCAATTAAAAAATATAATGCTATTTCAACACTTTTATATCACTCTCCACAGAGAAGAATCTGACTATTGTATCAACAATTTCTCTTCAGTCACTGGCCAATGGCACCTAATATTTTACACACAAACTCTGTTTTTTATGCTGATTTTAAATATGTATATCTAGATCTCTTCCAGATCTGAGTGTCCACTTGAAATAGTGTTACTTGTAAGATAAAGACATAAAATTCAAATAATCTAACATGGAATTTAAATTAGGTTGTCAGAATACATTGCACAATCTTCTTTGAGAAAACTATCTACAGCTTAAAGAAGTAACTAGAAGAACGGTGAAAAAAGAAAGAAAGAAAATAAGGCATTATCATAGTGGTTGTGCATACCTAACCCAGACCGTGAATCTAAATATGCATTACGCAGATCAGTATCGCTTTGTATCTTTCGCCACCATGATTGACCCAGGTGGAACTTACAACAACGAATATCACAATCTGGGAACAACGCTCTAAATATGGCAGAATTCTCAGTCTCTGTAAATAGATCTGAGTGCCACTCTTTCGTCTAAACTCATAATTATCTTCCACATAACTTCGTAAGTTTCTTTGTCCTTTCTTGGCAATAACGCGAAACATAAAGGAACATAATATCCATTCTTATATCCGTGAATGGTATATAACTGGGCGAAATGTCATGGAGAATATGCAGAATTGTCAGCGAACAATTCCATGTCCTGGAAATCACACCAAAACCTGAAATGAAAATGAATAAAGGAATAATAATATCGAATAGCATTAAAGACACATGCAAAGAGCATTATTCAACCTTAGGCAATCTTATAGTCTTACATACATAAACATTTAAATTACTACTAAAAAGGCACAAATACCTGATGTTCTTAATGCATGTTAGAAGGACTATTTGCGCTGCTTCATCGACGTACAGAAATCTTTCTCCATCCGTAGTTACATCGTTCGTTCTTTCTTTCAATTGTTGAATAGCTTCAGCAATAGCTTTCGGTTTAGCAGGCATTCTTTTCCTCCGAGATCAATACATTGCTTCTCTGCATCTTTTCACATCTTAATGATCAAGCCTGTTCAAGCTCGTCATTTTTGATATCTCGTTTCTTATGATTTTATTTGGTCGTTCGTCAAGACATTCTGCAGCACGGCGTTTACAGTTTTCCCTCAAGAGATGCCTTTCAACGTCTTCAATGCTCTCTTCTTGATGATTATGCTGCACTCTCTTCTGTAATACCTTGATTTCAGTAGCATCAACGTCAACTGTAGCCGAGCATGTTTTCAAGGTACATCTGCAAAAATAATTGTTTGGCGTAAGTAATCAATCATTAGTAGATGGAGCAATAGAAACTATGAATAGAAGTGAAATCCTCTGAGGAGGCATCTCACCAAAAGGTCTACCGATTAACTCCACTATTCTTATAGGAAAATGTACTCAAAACCGAAAATGTTCGAAATCTTAGAGTAGAGTTTACATCCACTGCTTCATTACCTTACTTTAGCAAGAGTAGTGGCACTCTAAGCAACAGTTAAACTCAAGACATTATAAAGGTCAACATAATCTGTAGAAATGAAAATTGTTCACAAACCAGTCTCAGAAGAACAGAATTTTCTGCTGTCACCAATTTAGTAAGCCTATTTTAACTTACCGCCATGTTGATCCTTCTCTTCCTTGACAGAAACGACGATATCTATAACCTCCCATTATTATGCATGGTGCGCCTTTCTTCGTAGTTGATAGCACCAAGTCCATACTGTCATCTCAATTTCCACAGATAACATTTATTCTCAGCATCGTCCAGTATAAATATTCATATCTGGTAGTTAACAAGTTGGTTAACAAAATTCGACCAATCACAGCGCTTAAACAGTTTACTTTTGGAAAATGAACGATCTTTGCAATGTGATTGGTTAAAGGAGAAGAAAGGTTCTGTGGATGGATTTTTAGTCGGTATGAACTCTCAGGATAAGAATGCAAGACACAAACATAAGTATATCCTACTAGAACTCTCTGCTTCATATTTTAATTTTAATTTATTTAACTTAAGAGTTACTTAGCTAGTAAGTTAATTTATTTTATTTAATTAAATGTGTCCTGTATTGTTTTACAAAACTTCTACGAAACCTATTTATTATTAAAGATCAAAAAATTAATTGGCAACGTTGTATATAATTTTGTGCGCAACTGCATTAAAATGAATATTTGATTAGCTTCTTATCTGGGTGGACAGATAAGTTGAAGAAAGTGTGCGCAAATCCATGGCACCCTCCTTGTGGACCTCAAATTATTCCAGTAGATCCATGCATATTTCCTGTCTCCCCTGTTCAAGTCAGCTGATAATTGATGAGGAACCCATTTAGCACTTCTTTGATCATCCCTAGACAGCATTGCTACCACATGACAGTTCCGATGTCATCTCTGCGACAGTGAGATGACGATCCGCCCTAGTCAAGTCATTCACTTTTCTGTTTGTTTTTATTCTGTTGCAGCTGTTACTGGTCTTCCACTTCGAGATTTGTCTTCCACGCTAGTTTCTCCCCTTAAACTTGTTGACCCATCTTCGGACATTACTCACTTCAATTGTCTCCTCACCATAAACCTTTTTTTCAGCCTTTCATGGGTGTTGGCGGCAGTACTTCTCTCTCTTGTCAGGAATTCGATGATAGCCCTTTGCTTATGCTTCACATCCATGGTTCAGCAAAACATGCAATAACGATAAAAAAAAAAAACTTTGGTAAACTTTATTTTTTATATGGGCCAGTTTAGTAACTTTGGACTTCGGCCCGTCACGATGCAATAACGAAAATTGGTGAAAACATGCAAGAACAGTCACTCTATACGATGCTAAGAGGAATTAAATTTAGATTAATACTTTCCGATATAATGATCAACAGGCATTTCTTTCAGTTTGCCCTCGTAAATGGGCAAGGGGATTACATTAAAAATAAGCATAATTATGTTAGGTACCTTGAAGATATTAGCTAATTGGATCACGGGGCAATCGAAATTCCAGAATAACTGATACCAATAGCTTCAGGGAAAGAATTTCGTTGGATGGGGAGAGATATGTCAATTCAGCTATGGCAACCTTCAACGTTAAATAAAAAATAATAATGAAGTCCATATTTGGTTATTTCTTATATTAGTAAGTTCGCAACACTGAGAAATCTCAGAGAACGCATAAGAAAATGAAATTTGCAAAGCACGAATGAAGAATCCAAAGTATATCTTCAGAGGTTGCAAATGATTTTCTTTTTCACGGTTTTTTTTTTTGGGGGGGGGGGGGAGTTTTCTTTTATATCTCATAACAGCATTTCCACTTTCTTTTTGCTGTTTTCCTTTTTCTCTCCTCCTCCTCCCTCCCTATTTCTTCTTCCTTAGCGCTCCACTTGAGCAAGAGAGGAGAAGTTAGCCAAGGAGTGGGAAGTACGTGAGAGAAAATCACTCCGGCTAATGATGATTAGCCAAACATACGGAACATCGCTGTGTAAATTTCCTCCAGGAACGAAAGGAACACTCCAAGGCGCAAAGCAAACTCAAAAGTTTTAAATGTGTCAAAATAATAATGAAATGAGATGATAATAAAGGAAAGGAAACGAAGGCAATAGAATTTATAAAGAGAGAAAAAAAGAAAACAATAACAGGAAAAGAAAACAATAAAATCTTTATAATCTTTTTAAGAAAGTGTGTATTTTTCTTTTTCAACTATCTTCAAGCATAACTTTTTAATTAATTTAAACACTTTGCATATTTAAGAACTGTTAGTATCCCAAGCTCCTCCGCATGTCAGGAAGACAGATTCTGCATAAAAGAAACATCTTCAAATAAACAAATACTATTTTCTTAATGCTGTTGTTTCTCTTTAAGAGAAAAGCATAATATTCATTAAGAAGAAAATGGAAAATTAGGTAATGAATGTTTGGACAGTCACGAATGAGTTAACGAAATTCTCTTGAAGCCAGAGGGCGTCATTTTAAGGAGATATACTTTTAGCCGGTGATTCTGCCAGGAATTTCAGTGTGATGAGGAGAGGGTGTAAAGTCAAAATTGGGAGGGTGTAAGTGGAGTTTTGGAGTGTTTCTTTCGATTTTTGACTGTAAAAAAATTAAAAGTTGTGGGGTACGCTCTAGGCTTTAGCGGGAACAGCCCCCACATGGGGTTAAAAATCAAAATAACCCTTACGTATATCACAACATATAAATGTCTTGCGCCACGCTCTGAATATAATTTTACGTACTAAGGCAAAACAGCAGAACGTTCATAAATTATTTAATTCAACAACTTGTTTGATTGCTTTTTATTTCTATTATGTCTTGGTTAACGCGATACTATATATAGATTATCTCCTTAAGGTTAATGTAAAGCCAAGATATCCAACAATATCTCCGCATACGTTTAATGTATTTTTTTGGTTGCACGAAATTTCAATGTTGCTCCTACAAATTCAAGCCTTGAGAGTTCAAACTTTCAGGGAAGAAAGTTCATAACCAATTCAAGAGCTCTATTCATGCCGATTTTAATTTTATTTTTATTCATTGTTGAAAGAGTTCCATTGTTATAGGTTTGGATATACATAACAACATTGAAGCGATTTCAACAATGCACAAGAAAGAAAATACAAAATTGAATCGAAGAACTTTTCAATTAGTTATGAACTTTCTTCCCTTAAAGTTTGAACTCCCTAGGCTTGAATTTGTAGGAGCAACATTGAAATTTCGTGCAATGATAAAAATAAATTAGGCATATACGGAAGTAGTGCTGCCATCTTTTGTTGGAGATCTTGGTTTTACATTAACCTTAACAATTAAAAAAAAACTACGCGGGTCCGAATATTAATTCACCCTTCATTTTGTGTTTCCTTGTGAGATGAGATTATTTTAAACTTCATATAGTCAAATTATATTCCTATACTATTAATATATTCATATTGGACATTTCCGGTAGTATTTTTTTATTGCAATAAATTATTCTTCTGTTAAAGTAGACTACGAAAAACATTTTCTTTTCTCTCTCTGATGCATTTGTCACGAGTAATAAAGACTTGCTTCAAAAGAGTATCAGCCTTGCGTTTAATCGGGTGCCGCCATGTTATGACGTAATCAGTCTGCTTACTGCTTGTCATTAACATACAGATGGTATTTGATTTGTTAGTATTGTTTAAAAGAAATAGTATAAGTGGTGATTAGCGTTTCTGTATGCCTTAACACGTCATTTAATTCGTTTTATTCATTTAAAATTGATTTTTACTTTTAATACTTTTTTAAAGATATTGATATATTTTGGTTGCTTCAACACTAATTTATAGCAGTTCATTTTTCATAATTAAATCATAGGATATCTTCTAATAATGCTCTTTAGAACTCTTGTATTTAAAAAGAATTACCAATTTTTTCTGTAAAATAAGTGTGGGTTTTTACGTTCGACAATCGTATACTTTTTATAATGAATGCTAGTGAAGCATTTTTCAAAAACTTAAAAGCACATAAATTAATAGTGCTCGTTACTGCCATCTGTTAACAATATAACGTACTACTTGTAGCCCGTGAATATATTTAATAGTTTTAATATGTCATTGTGAAAAGTATTAATAAAAGCATGTAAGAAACAAAAACGTAAATTGAAACTTTTATACTGAAGTTACTCTTGCGTTTCGTGAAGCAAAATAAAACACTGCCTTTAATAGGATTCGAACAACCTTAGGGGAAAGTATAAAAAGTTAAAAGTTGCATGTGGCAACCAATTGCGCAAAATTGTCAAGCCATCAAAAGTGATACAAACCAGAGATAAGAAGAGCACTGCAAGTTAAGACTGCCCCCTGTCATTATTTCGAGCAATTTATGTTATTAAAAACATGTTTTGGTGTTTAAAGTTATTGAAATGTGTTCTGCAGATTTGTACATTAATTATTTCGTTAAGTGATGATGTAAATGTTCTTTCTCCTTTTTTATTTTTCGTCTTCAAACTTCTGAATAGGAACGTAACATAGGGAGAAGCATATAGCTTCGGAAATTGTACGGATTGATTACGTCAAACCAATCAGAGGATGATTTTCGTTGTATGACGTAGGAGATTGAATTCTCAGTATTTGATGCTATATTTCTAAGTAACGGAAAACCATAGCTCTGAAATTTTAAAAAACATTATATATTATTTAATCTTATGTGCACAACCAAATCGTAAAATATATAAGGACGGGGAAAACGGAAATGTCCGTTTATAGCTTCCATTTGTATTTTCCGCCTTGATTCATTAAATTGTTATTTCACTATTTCATCGTCCTTTACTGTCTTTCCGAAAGTGGCAGGTCCTTTAAGGTATGCTAAGCCTTTCCCACTCATCCCGATCCTGTGCTTTCTTTTTAATCTCAACAAACTATTTATCTTCCTTAAAATTGTCAAGGAGTTAGATTCGTCTTCTTCCTCTTCCTCTGTTTCCCTCTATCTAGATCCTATCAATATACATTCTCTGCGCAGACAATGTCCTAAACAGTTCTCTTTTTCTTCTTTATTATCTCTAGCAGTGTTCTTCTCTCACTCACTCTCTTCATGTCTTCTTCTTCAGTTCGCATCCTTTGTATGCAGCCGATTTTTTTCCATTCTTCTTCATGTCCATATACAAAAGCTTCCAATTTTCTTTCTTCTTTCTTTCGTAGATGTAAGTGTATGTCATTCCCGTTGTGTCAACTATGGCGTCTATCTTCTCGGGTGCGAATTTTCATTCAATCATATATAAATAGTTGATCGCCCGCCCGTTGGTGCAGGGTTAATTAAATTACGTTGGCAACACTAATAGTCGTAATACTACTTCTACTACAAATAGTGCTCATGCTACAAATACTACTACTGTTCTTATATCAACTACTACTACTGCAACTAAATAGTACTGCAACTATTATTAGTAGTATGATTATTTATGTATAACTTATGTATTCATCATCATATTCAGCCTTTTTCTATCCACTGCTGGATGATGGCCGCCCTCTGTTCTTTCCACATATATCGGTCTGCTGATATCCTCATTTATATAGCTCCTGAAAAACGCTTGATTTCATCTACCCATCATGCATTTGGACCTCGTCTCGGTCGTTTATTTTCCCTAGGAATCCGATTTAGTAAATTTGTCGTCCATCTTCCATCTGTTCGTCTAGCTATGTGACAGGCCCATCCATACCCACTTCATCTTCTTCGCAGTCTTGATTACATCCTCGACCTTTGTGCTCGAATCCATTCATTTATCTACCTGTCTCTCCTAGTTATTCCTAGCATGTATCTCTCCATTGCTGTTTGTGTGACGCTTGATCTTTAAGCTGTTTGCGCATTCAACGTTCAAGTTTCACAGCCGTACATCGGCACAGGTAAGACACATTGATTATAAACTTTACGCTTCAGACACATTGGTAGTTTGCTTACGTTTTATTATACATAAAATTTACATTACAACAATCAACATTTGAATAAAAATGTTATTTATGGATTTCAATGTTGTTTCAGATTAAGCATGTAAACATTGCATTTATAGCATTGTTATAAGCAGTGGAATTACTGTTTCTATCATGGTCACTTCCGGTAGCCTAAAATTAGCTCTGATAGATTTGTTTAATTGAAAACTAATGGTCAGTTTATCATTTCGTTGACAACTATACACTTTTGAAAAGAAATACTCAAAATAATTTTTACTAATAGTTAGATTTTAATGATGCTTATGATTTTGAATGACCGCGAATTTCAAATGAGTTAATCAATGTTTTACGACGCCAAAGAATATTAATCTATTTACAGTTTGTGAAAATACGATTATCTATAACTTACAAATAAGTATTTAAGAATAATGAATACCTAACTCTGAATAGATATTGGAATATTTGCATAATGTTCGAGAATTGTATCTGCATGAATGATCGTTTTAATTGTTATCTAAAGTGATATGTTCTTTAATATTGGATAGAAATGGAAATCTATTATGCAAAGTTTTATGGTTACTACATTTGATTATTGAGTGTTGGGAGCTGTTCCAGTAAAAGCACTTCTCGGCCACTTTTATATTTCAATAACTTATAAAGAAAACTATAGTGACATATATAAATGTAACGTAAAAATATATATGTAACATAAAAAACAAAATGAATGTTAAATAATACAGTACATCTTTTCTTTTTTTTCCTTGTTACCGAAGTGGCTAGTTTCCTCCAGAGGGTTACGTCCTCTATTTCGGGAAGAGGAGTGTAGAAATGAATGGGTGAAAAGGAAATATGGATGGGCTAATGGTTGGTACAATATTGTTTATATCCTATATTTTATTATTATCGTTCAATTTGGGACATTATAAGCATTAGCTCATAATTATATTTTCAGGAGAATCGGGATGAAAGTGATACGAATGAATGATGAGGATGTAGTGCACTTAGACGACACAACACGTTGACACATTGAAGACAAATGAAGGCTGACTCTTCCTATCTTGGAGCGACTTTAAAGTTGACTCTTCTTACCTAGGAGCAACTCTAGGTGCAATGAAAGACTTTGTAGGTATTTAAAACTGTAGAGGGACGAAGACCCAATGAAGTGCCGGTGAGTCTTCGTAGCAAGTTTAGCCGATTGTATGATTTTGTTGTGACATATTGAAGATGACGTTTCCATGTCAGATGCTTGTCAAAAGTGATTCCTAAATATGTAACTGTTCTGCTTGGTTGTATAAGTGTTTCATGAACATGAATATTAAGTTTGGTAGGGTTTCGATATACTTTGGAACATTTATTGCGTGGGAGAAATACGATTGCCTGTGTTTTGGTTGAATTAGGCTTCATTTTCCATGTTTGGCACCACTGTACAAAGTTGTCTATCGCTGTCTGGAGATGAGTGTTGATTTGGTTTATGGTTTTTCCGAGAGCGAGGTATGCTGTGTCATCTCAAAATTGAAACAGAAATACATTTTGAGGCAGGAAGGGAATGTTTGCTACGAATAGAAGATATAGAAGTGGTGATAGAGCTGATCCCTGAGGTACCCCTGAATTTATGAAAACAGGCTGAGAGAGGGAATCGTGTATTGAAACATAGATGAGACGGCATGACAAGAAATTGTAGATAAAACGAACAATTGCTGTGGGAAGATGAAAATTCAGAAGTTTACAGATGAGTGCTGGGTGCCAGACTTTATCAAATGCCTTTTCAAGATCGAATAATACTAGATAAGTGCTAGTGAACTGAATTGTAGTGGTTTGTGATGATATTACATAGTCGAAGTAGCT
>JAGDQP010032648.1:658-21164 GCA_022664845.1 Lepisma saccharinum | reverse complement strand
ATGGCGACTTTGAAGACATTTTTAATATTTTCGTAACGTACTAGTGAGTTTGTACGTCATACCAAATTTCGCTTCTATAGCTCCAGCCGTTTAGGTTTGTATTCAATACAACAATGGGTTTTGCGGATATTTTGAATGCAAGATGGCGACTTTTTCAAAATGTCGGAAGTTTTCCTTTACCTACTTTTGGTCATACACCTTCATACCAAATTTGTTGTTTCTAGTTTCAGTAGTTTGGCCTGGGAAATATGATCAGTGTCAGTGAGGCAGTCAGTGAGTGACAATGGGACTATATATTATGTGGATTCGCTTTGCTTCTTTGCTTCAATGCGGGCGCAGCCCCCAGTCCCTCGCGAGGGCTGCATCCCTACTCGGGGTTTTTGGGGGTTGCCCCCCTTTATCATAGCTTGTCTCTTTGGGTACCTTTCCCTCATGATGCCAATCTTCTCCCAACAACCAAGATGGCGACTTTTTGAAAATATAATATTTTCCTAAACTACTCTTGATATTACACCTCGGTGCCGAATTTGATATCTAGCTCAAACGGTGTGAAAGTTGATTTTTAGCTCCGCTAATTTGGGTTCAATATGGCGTCTTTGGAGACATTTGGTAGTATTTTCGTAATCTAATAGTGATAATGTACCACCATACCAAATTTCGTTTTACTAGCTCCAGCGGTTTAGCTGTGTATTCTATAAAGCAATGAGTTTCGCGGCCATTTTTAGCCAAGGTGGCGACTTTTTGAAAATGTAATATTTTCCTAAACTACTCTCGATGTTACACACTTGTGCCAAATTTGGTATCTCTAGCTCAAACGTTGTGGAAAATGGATTTTAGTTCCACCATTTTGGATTCAATATGGCGCCTTTGGAGACATTTGGTAATATTTCCGTAACCTACTAGTGATAATGTATTACATTACTAAATTTCGTTTCAGTAGCTCCAGCTGTTTAGGCTGTGTATTAGACGAAATGTCCTGTCCTGGAATGTCTTGTCCTGGCCTCCAAATGTCCTCTGGACGAAAAGTCCTTTGGAACAAATGTCGATTGGACGAAATGTCCTGTGGACGAAAAATCTTTTGGACCAAATGTCGATTGGACGAAATGTTTGTGGACGAAAAATCTGTTGGACCAAAAGCCGATTGGACAAAATGTCTTGTGGACGAAAAATCTGTTGGGCCAAAAGTCGATTGGACGAAATGTCTTGTGGACGAAAAATCCGTTGGACCAGAAGTCGGTTGGACGAAATGTCTTGTGGACGAAAAATCTGTTGGACCAAAAGTCGTTTGGACGAAAAGTCAAATGGACGAATTGTCTCTGGACGAAATGTCTGTGGACGAAATGTACCGTGGACAAAATTTCGTTGGACGAAATGTGGTATCACCGTTTTATCTTTTTGTGTTAGCTTACCAATGTATTTAAAAATAATATGTGTTAAAAATAAATTGATTTTTCTTCCAATTTTATATAATAGTTTAATAAATAATGAAGCAAATATCAAAGGATTTATTCGTGGATGGAACCTCCTGCGTAGCCTAGTCGAAACCGCGCTCGACTTCAGTGCTAGCGGTCCCGGGCTCCATTCGCGATGGAAGCTCAAAATTTCGGTGTTGGCCAGGCTCTTGAGGAGAACTGAGAAGATGCTGGGCTCCTCGCTCAAAGCGTCTGGTCAATGTGGGTACAGTAGATCAACTCTTCCCCCCGCGAGAAGCCTGATCCAGTAGTGGATGGAATATGGAAGTGAATTGCTATAATTTCGATTAAACACAATAATGAAGGACGTGATTACAAATATGTGTTATATTTTGAATTAGAATAAACAAAATCTTAAACGATTTCAGAAAAGTACAAACATTTTACTGATCTTTTTTAAAAATGTGAAACCGTGCTACATATGATTTATTACCTTGATCTATCAAAGTATGTATGCACACATGCTGCACGTCAATACTAACATTGTCAGAAAAAATTAAAATGTAGACTTAAAACTAATTTAGATCATTCATTTTCCTAGAAGAGAAAAATTATTTGCATGGTTCTTGAATTCTTGAATGCGTTCAATGTACCGGGTTGTTATACTTTTGGTGTTACCAGATTTGAATGTTTATAATGCATTTCTACATAATGTGTTCTTTTCTTCAGCAGTGCCCTACCTATGCCTATAACTCCAACACCGTAAGTCAAACCTAAAACTTGGAATGCTTTTCTGGGAATATTGTATTGTTTAATATTCCACGAAACTTACCATTTGAGAGCATACTTCCATATAGCATGGTGAATTTAAAGATGGCAGTGACGTTCATCAAGTACTCCGAAATCAAGTCCCTCCCCACCATTCCACAATGCTTCATCATGTCGGTTGTAAACTACGAGGCGGTACTTCTGAATCACCCTGTATAATAGCCATAAATCGCCCTATATTAGTTACAATAGTTTTGTAATCTACCTTAAGTGCGGAATGTCATTGGTGGGGCGTAGGATGACAATTTATAATGTTTGGCTTTGAAAGTGGTAATTATCCTGACAGTTTTTTTTTATTTCCCTTGATTTCACATGGTGTATGTCGGATTCTAGCTTCTTCCGCATTCTGGATTTGCATGTGTATTAGACGTAGAAGTCAGCATATGATATAAAGCATTTAATAAAAGGGCTTTACATTCCAATATCACGGAAATAAAATATTGAAATAACGCTTCTAACAATATGTGAGCAAGACTGAAATATGAACAAGAGTGTTTAAATCAGTAAAACTAACCGCCGGTTTCACCGACCTTCCTTAAATGTAGGTTAAGGGCGCATTAGTTAACGATTACATAACTATTTAAGCATCCCTTAAGTGTTTTCAATTGCATCACCATTTAACGCTACGATTTAAGATTTCCTTAACAAACGAAACTTTAAAGCATTGGTTTTCCTTAATGTGTAATTTCTCATACATGCGGTTCCATTTTCGAGTTGCGATTGGTTGACACTTGAGGTTGGCTACAAATAAATAACAATCACAATGCGTTGCGTAGAATGTAAACAAATTCGGCTTAATGTCCCGCGTATATAATTTTTGTTGTACAGTATTCAGAGCGCCTACAAATTAATGTGATATATTAAGAATTCAAATTAAATATTGTACCTTAGAACGCATACATGTTTCTTATCTATCTCGCATGATTGCCGGAAAGTAAGTGTCAGTGTAGGTGCCCGTACCTGTAATGAACCAGTCGCAAGTGGTTAACCAATAAGGAAAACAAAAAGGTAATAATAGAGTTTATATTCGATACAGTAGTAAGCAAAATACGTTTTATACCTTTGTAAGGTTTAAAATGTAGTCTACTGTGCAATCAGAAAACGCAATGTCACCCTCCAAATCACTTCAATGTGTAAAGTGGATCTGGAAGAGGGCAGAGCGCACAATAAAGTGACTGAGCTACAACTAATACATGATATACGTGCATATGTACTAGAAGCCACTGTTCAGTGAAGTAATTAATTATGTTTTCCCATCGTTGTTCAAAGAACAATCTATTGTAAATGGAATGAATGATTTACACTGGAACAATCGTCGTTCACAATTGACTATTTACAGCTGGTCACCTACTAGTGCAACTTCAGCTTCAGTTATTAATTTCTGTCTTGTCAAATTAAACAGATGCTAGCTGTTTTTTCCTTGACTTGTTCTGCACTATCTCAGGCATTGTTTCGTAGACCAAATAACTATTTTTATATTATTATTTAAACGTCAGTTCTTGTTTACACTTGAAATTTTCCTTATTTGTTCAACCATTATTACGAAAAAATTATATATTTTCGACAAGCTGCATATAGAAATATATGAAGCTATGAACACGTTCCTTGAGTATGTTGATACTTAATTATTTTATTCTTTCAGCTATTATTCCGCAGAGCCGATCCAAGTATCTTCTGTTCATTCTTTTTTATTGTTTACTAAGTGCCAGTGTGTTAGGTTAGGTTATATTTATTCGCATTTTGAAATCTTAAAATTGCTGACACAACCTTTTTTTTTACTATTTACAAGTTAAGCTACAGTGGTTGGATCGGTTCTGCTGAACTTCACCCATTCTTTCATTTCGTAGCTTACGTAGTTAATTAAGTAATTATTTATATTAGGTATTTCTGTTATATGGCGGGTGAATGCACATCCAGTGTAATTATTTTGGATGAATCAAATTCAGAGAATCATACAAAATCAATTGGGAAAGGCATGAATGCAAGGGCACTTTTTCAAGGGCGCGTGTGTGTTGGTTTACTCACATCACTCTAATTTTACATCACATTCTTTTGGATTGTATGGAACCGAAATAATGGAAATAACTACATGGAAACGAGTTGTTCAGTGCCATATAACAGAACTAACTTATCGAAAGAATTACAGTTAATTGCAATGTTATCTTTGTTACGATAAATACAGAATGTGCTTTGCAGTTATTTTGTGCAATACAATGTGAAAATGCATATCTGATGACATCCACAATGGAATCACCTTATAAATAGTGTACAATGAAGCTTTTTACGAAAAGTTCTACTGATTGAATGCTTTCCCTTCACTATGTCCGACGGCTATACTCCGAAAGTTTTAATTAACTTTGACTAAGATGTAAGTCTTGTTCATCTGGAGAGTCACGGTAATATAACTAGTAATAGTCACTAAAATCCGAAAGTTCAAAAGAAACAAATGCATTGCCCACCCCTCTCTGAAACAGTTTGGTAAATTTATATGTACATGTGCATTACTGGAAAGTATTCTACCAAGAATATTTAATATGAGTTATGGGAACCGCAAAAGGATACATATTCGAAGGGATAGTAAAGCGACGATATCAGACATTCCCGACATCATTCATATATATCAGAGTTCAGATTGCCTTTTCCTTTCTTTTATTAAAGACACATTAGCAAACTATAATCTACTGTGTTATTTGCACATTATACACTGCACACAAATGTGTTCCCTGTAAAATTGACCAAAGAATGCATTGTCTTAAGTATGTCTTGTATAAACATTGTCGCCCATCATATTCACATTGCTAGGTATGAAAGCAACGTTATTTCCGAAACTATAAGGATACGTATTTAGGAAAATATAAATCATGCACTATTATCAACATAGTTATCCTCCATATTCCTACGTAATTTAAGGCCACGTTCAACACTTAAGGGAGGATAATCGCGTCCTTAAGTTAAGGGCGAGTCTGAGCAACTGTTAACCTTGGTGAAATACTCTGGCGCTGTGAGGAAGCGTTAAATTGACTTAACGCTTCCTTAACATTTAAGAAAGGTCGGTACGGTGAAACCGGTCATAAGTGTCGTAGTAGCTCAATGGTTGGTCAAACGTGTGTATTTAGTA
Organism: Lepisma saccharinum; assembly: GCA_022664845.1. Classification (NCBI taxonomy): domain Eukaryota; kingdom Metazoa; phylum Arthropoda; class Insecta; order Zygentoma; family Lepismatidae; genus Lepisma; species Lepisma saccharinum. The sequence continues at coordinate 15,806 of JAGDQP010032648.1, read as the reverse complement.
ACGAAAAATTTGTACATAATAATTCATCTTTCGTAGCTGTAAATTTATCTTAATCCATGCATATATAATCTTGAAATTATCGTTGATGTACACAAAGGTAATATGGATTACCAATACGCATCAATTTGCATTTACGGAAAGAAAGGAATAATGAGTATGTTACGATTATTGTTATGTGTAAAGGAGTAATAATATTTAAGTTCCTAGATTGGAACTACTTATTCCTACCGGAAGTAGTGTGATTCTCTGAGTAAAGAGATTTGTTGGAGAGAATCGTTTATGAAAGTGTAAGATCATTGATCACCATGCCTGTGAGATAATAAGATGATATTATCTTTACTGCGATCAAAACTCTACCTTGTGCTGACCTTTGTTGCTGGAGAAGGATAGTAACGAGAACACATGACTACTTTGGGCAGGGGAAATTATTGATTTGTTAGCAGATCCAAATAATCCTCTAATGATCAAACTTCGATTTAAATAAGCGGCTTGAATACGTGTTGCCTTAGGTTGCTGAAAAGCACTTGTGCATAAGTGCATCAATGATCGGTTGCAGCCGCACCACCGTTGGCTAAATTCTTGGAATGGGGCACACCTATATCTAATTGATATTCTTTACAGATAAAAGTCTAGTTGCGTTGTTGACCATTACAGTAATTGAAGATAAGCATTATCGAAATATACCTACTTGAGATTTCCGCTGCTTATATTTGAAGATATGATGTCTCGTAGTCGGAGTTAAATAAATTTACAGCATTTGTCTTGTATACCTATCGACTGGTAACTTAGAACTAGTATCAGAGGAAGTTGCAGAAATCAAATTTCCCATAAATCAACCGCAAAGTGGGTTTGAAGACGTTATCTATGAAAACAACGGTTTAAAATGTATTACTTCGGAATAACGTATTCAAATTAACGGAGTAAAAATTTAAAGAGTTGTAGATGATTTCATTTAAAAAGTGCAGTTACCATTGACCAATACCTTACACGAAATGCAAAAGGATGCGAAGTTGTTTATGTAGTTATATGCGAGAATAGTATTTTATATATAATTATCCAATCAATTAAGATGAGTTCTCGTTTATATACGAGAGTTCTCGTTTATATATCGTTTATAGATGAGTTCTTGTATTTACGTCATACATTCTGAATCCAAGAATGGTTATAATCTTGCTTGACACATCGTGGAGAAGATATTGGTGTTTATCCGTTATTAGTATTTAAGTAGATATTACTACATAAATACGAAATAGTTTGAAACAGGTTTTTAACGATAAGCTGCTGTAGACCTTAGTGAGTGAGACGGTATATATAGCAAAATTCATGCGTATTCTTCTTATAAACTGTATCCAGAAGTGACAAATAAAAGACAGTTATCATTTAGGACAATATTCATGTATATTTTTATGTTTCTTTAGTAAGTCATAATCTATTTGTATTAGTTCTTTTTCATTTTAAAAGTTCTTTATTTTTTTTAATTCCTATTTTCTTTTGATAAACCGATTTTATTCTAAAATGTGAAAATGTAAATTAAGAGAGTGGTATAAAAGACGTTTCTGCATGAATATTTCCCATACGGTCCTGAAGTGAATAAATGAATATGTGAATCTAAAAAGGGACTTGAAGCGAATTATCATTATAAAAAAAAAACAACTAAATTAAATTCACTCTCATCACTACTTGTGATTCGTTTTTTTTATTTTTGTTCTCGCGAGACTAATGTTTGTATGCCGCCATCTAAGCGGTAAGATCCGGTAAGTCTGAAAGGTCTCCTCAACCCACATGTCTGTGATAATTTTTAAAATTCTTGTAACGTGTATTAACATACATCCTCTACTGGTAATGTATATTAGATTTAAATATGTAATGCAACACATGTCGATTTGAATGTTTTGTAGGATATTGATATAATCCACCTGGTTGGTGATGTATTGAATTCGAACCGGTGGTTTGATTTTCGTTGTACCGTCCACCATTTCACGACTTGGTTAATGAAATTACTTGTTGAAACTCTGTTCAGTAATGATATTTCATATGTACTTGGCAATCAAGTTAATATTAATATTCAAATTTCAATGTGTTATCTACGACTTATCTCGCGACTTCAGTTCAACGCTAGAAGTAGATCTTATTTTGTACAATATTGGTCTAATGATTGCACGTAGCCTTAAGAGTAACTTTGACTGCAGAAATAACTTGGTTTATGAGAACATTGCACTCAGATTTCGGAATTACTGCCCAGGAAACGTATAGATGAATTTTCATTTTTAACTTTTGCGGTTCTGAGATTGTCAAACAACATTGATTAGCGACAAGTCTTAATTCATGGGAGAAACCTTTTATGCTTAATTATGTTCACACACACACATTGCCTCGAAAGCCAGATGTTTATGTAATACAGAAGAGCTATTTCGCAAATACGAATAAACTGGTTTTCGGTGTCATTTGGTCGTTTGGCTCTGGTAAAATACGGAATATGCTGAAAACGGTTCAATCCAGGAAATATGAATATTGATAAACATGGATGTTCGTTCTTAACGAACACTGTTGAAATGACCAAACTTACGATAAAAGTAGATGCTTTAAATATTAATCGTTTTATCTAGATTGCGAGTTGCTACCGCTATAGTATAACTTATATTGTCAAAGCGGCTTCGACCACAGGACCCCCTTAATTTTATTGTCAATTATCAAACGTGTGTCTTGCACTTAAATCTCATTTTTCCTGGATCCGGGAGTGTGGTTTCACCCATTGGGGAAACCTGTAGTTTATTTTCAAGGTCTCGATTGTACTATGGCGGGAAGGGTACAGGAAATATGTACAAGGGTAAATGATTATTAATTATCAGTGGTGTTGAAGTATGCTATACGCGAAAGTACTTCACACTACAACAACACACAATAAAAGTTCGCGGATCTTATAACTCCTAGAAAAAATCATTCATAATTGTAGTGCTGGTAAAAAAAAAGCTTCAGTGCATGTCCACTACGTTACATTGCACCTTGTAGCAAATACTGAAATTGATGTGGAAACAGCTTGTAAACTACAAGAGCAAAGAAACGTTAGGCAATTGTAAAGCTTGGTTTATAAAGTGTAGTAATGAAACAAAGAAAGCAAATTATCATCATTGTGTGTAACTCTGGTGTATTGGAACAATTATTTGTTTGTGCTCAACAGACATGAAAAAAAATGACATATGTATATGAGTGTGGGAGGCTTAGCATTACATCTAGTAGGACATTTATAGACCTAGGTTCTACTCTTGTAAAATTGGACTCTTCGTCCACAGCTAGTGCAGGCGGTAATTTTGTGATTTCGAGCAGACCTTCCATGTTGAGTGATTTCGATCACTAGTCCTTCTTGCAAACATCTGATAAAGGGACGCAGTGTAATTTATTCCAAAATATGATGGAAAATAATGTAATTCTGGGGACTTTGAATCGAACCATGGCGAGACCAATGTTTCAATGTAATTTTCAGCGGCAACTATTAGAAAGTGTGTATCATGAACTAGTCACTCAAATGTCTTCATCTCTGGTCATTAATGGTAATTACAGTGAAACTGTTTTTATATTTTTCGTAAAATTGGACGAGATAACATATAAAATGTTCCAGTAAAAACAATCATATATACTTCAATGTCAAGTACGAGGGGAGAAATAAAAAAAAGTTTTAGATATATTTACTGACGCGAATTAAGGATTGGAAAACAACCACTAATTGCTTACTGGTCCAATTGTTGTCTGTATTGGCACGTTCCCAATTTATGCGCATATAGTTTTATAGAGTTATGAAAATTATGGAAAGATTCACATCTTATGTGAGCGAAAAGCTCCAGGTCTTGAATATACTGGCAACCAGCTTTGAAGAACAAGCTTCGTGAAGGATAATCCCAAGTTTGGTTACCCCATAAGTCCATAAGAACTTTTTTTGTTCATCCCAAACCAAAAACCATAATGTAGATGTTAACAATTGCGATGCAATGAATATGTATCAAATCGATTATGGGCGTTTACAGCGTGACCTAACCAATGCCAGAACCATTATTAAAATCCCATCCGAACTTAACAGACACGTAATGCTAAACGGTGCAGACACGTTAGGTCAAAGTGAGAAACGCGCAAGACTATGTTACCGATGTGGCTCTAATTCGCACTTAATTAAACTTTACACAGCGCAACGTAAAAAAAATAAAGTACTGTACATCGAAAGATGCTAAGGTGGAAGTAGTAAACTTGAGCTCCACACAAATTGCAAACATCATTGTACAGGTGTTCGGTAAAGATAGAAAATGCATATTAGACACAGCAATCGAATTTTGTTTTGTCAGTGAAAAGTTCTCTTATCAGAACAAAGACGCAACTAACAATTGTGTTTCTCCCTCAAACGCGAAAATTTATAGCTCTTGAAAGCAAATTAGTGAAAATTACCGAAGAAGCGGCCATATCTTTTGAGATTGCTGGGAAATTTTCACACACCTATTTTCCATATTCGATGACGATTCCTTTATCTTGTTAATTCGAAACTCGTTCACATTTCAACTCGTCAGATAGTTGATACGCACAGTGGGAAATTTAGGCTAGAAAAATATAATATAGATACACAATTGTTTATTCACACCCCCAAACAAATCAACTTATACCGCGTGAGGATTTATCTACTTGAAGGAATCCCTCTCATGAGCAGTCCTTCTTGTATTTGTTTTTTCCTGATTTACATTCGAGTATAACCCCTTAATTGTGTATGTGGGCACTTCAAATTGTGTGGTGTAAGTTCTAACTACAAAGCAGCGAAGCCTTAAATAAAGATGGACTTACTCTCCTCCTCTAGTGTAATCTCCTGGAGATAAAATGTGATGAACCCGTCTAAGCTTTTACATATCTGTAGAGGGGCTACAGATATAATTCTGATTCCCTGCAGGAGCGATGTTCCTTATGAAATAAAAGCTAGTCATTTTAGCGTATAAAGCATACATATTTAGATAATACTGAAAAGAGTGATGTATTGTTTTTTTAAACTTACTAGCTAGAGAGCACAGTGTTCACACAGCTTTTGCCGCACATGCCCAACATCATACTTTCATCCGATTACTACAATAGTTTGTACTATACTTAATAAATTACTAGTATACCTGTAATAAAACATAAGGTTTTTTCCCTATAATTTTACACCATGTTTGAAAATAAATTCATTTTCTTTCGAGCTCTCTGATCTACAATTTACCTTAAACTAGTTTCCCGCTTTACGTATTCAAATCCCCAGGTCGTTACAGCACGCTAACTGTGAATAAGAACAACAAAACCGAGTACTAAGAACACAAACACATTAAAACAAACCGAAAACATAAAATTGAAAGTACTATTGATTACGAAATGTCATGTTACGGAAATATTGATCCTTAAACCATTATTTGTGATATACTTGTATTTTGGTGGCATAGTACTTTATGCCGTCGCGGGTTGTGTAAATAGTGGCCAAAAACTAGACACAGTGAAATTGTTTTTAATATTTAAGTACGTGTTTCAGACGATAATAATAGACATTATAATTATATTTCATATTCCTCGCGGTTGGTTGAATTTTAACTTAGGATGACTGTAAGAAAGTATGTCTTTCAATTGCTTTTTGATTCCGTCCAAATCTTTGGAGAAAATATTTAATTATCTTCGTTCATGATCTAGTTTTGGCACACGTAAAAAAGCAAACACCAGAGCGATTAGAAAAATGTCTTGAATCAGTAATACATTACCCTTCCAAATTAAAATTCAGAGACCATCACCTTTATGCAATCTGGTGTGTTCAAGAAATGAAAATTTAGGGAAAGTTTTTCTTTTTTTTTGTATTACGCATTTTGAAGTCTAAATCTTCTATTTACTCTCATATATTAAATATTTTATAAACTACTATAATTTGTGAATTCAAACGTTTCTTGCTTGTAGTTGTTATTGTTTAGTATGTGTTGAAAACGCTAAATCATTTCTTAAAATTGAACTTATTTCTATGTATTATTTCAAATATATTTTAGCTTCTATACCTGGAATTTGTTCCTAAGTTCAGTTGTAAATTAGTGTTTGTTTCTTCAAAATGAATTTTTGTTTCAATTTTTTCAATTATTATTTTATGTGATAAGGCGAAATGAGATGAGAAACTCTGCAAAGTAATAAAATGTCATGGATTTCCAGACTACTGTGTGAAAATATTAATGGTCTATGTGTACCCATTTTTGTGTCTTGTTATATAATATAATGGGCGCTTGAAAATAATCCAATATTTAATGTAGTTACATCAGTTAAATAAAATATTTTCTGAAAAATATTGTATACATTTTCCCTAGTATTTAGGTAACGTTCGTGATAATTTTAAATTTTCTCCAAATTCGCTTCCTTGTAATCCTTGCAAAGTGAAAATACAATATAACTTTAAAACAAACGAGTGATATGCTGATAACTCCATACGTCACTTAAGAAAATCATCGGCTAGTGAATGTTTCTAAATATGTGTTTGATAAATTGTTTATTTTCTATCTGTTGGTAGAATAATGTTTACGGATATGTAATGAAAATCATTTTATTTCACTGAACAAAGAGAATAAGAATGTTTCTCGTGTTAAAGTCAATAGTGATCTGCAATGGGCCAATACAATATGTATACACTTCGTTTCTATGTACAACTGTTAAATAACAGTGACATTATTTAAGTGCTTATACACTGATATTATATACATCAAAAGTGCAAGAATAACAGCCAAAAATATTGTAATACGATGTGTGTCAATAGAGCACACGCGACACAACGTAAACAAATAAACGTAAACAGAAGAAATTAGTGTTTGCTTAAACGATAAAGTGTAGCAGAAGACGCCGACTCCAAGTAGGGAACTTAGAATTACTGAAGTCACGCCTACAAGAGGAGTTGGAAATACCTATACAAGATCCCCCAGACACCTAAAGATTATTACTTCAATTCGAAAAAGTGGTTACCGCTTCCTATCCCCTCTGACAGGGTTTGGAGTCAGAGCCCCAACCTCAATTGTCGACTTGGTCTGGAGTCGAAATACATAATCCCATCTGACTTGATTTCGGAGTCAGACCCCTTCTATCACTTAACTACTTACTAAACCGACATAGGTCAAAATCGTATATCGCTACAACTAAAGAGGTGAACCACTAGTATATCTCGATAGAGCGTGTGTTTCGGGCACTCTGTTAATCAACTGTATTATACTTGTATTAGTCGCATATAGAGGAACATTTATACTAACAAGTTATCGGTAAAAATTCAACCGCCAATCTGTTCTTATTTATTAACCACGGCGCCAACTATTCCAACGGTTGTAAGGCTATGCCTAAGATCTATTAGCTATGATAGCCTTCAGCAAATAAAAACGGTCATTGAGTGGTGTAGCTCGCTCGAGCCAATACGACATCTAAATAAGTTTAATAAAGCGGGGAACTACCACCTGAAAAGTGACAAAGTGAAAAGGTTCATTCAAAATTGAACAGTCAAAGAGTGACACTACCTTGGATTTACATCTTTGTAAAAAAATATTTAGATAACCCACCTTTCGATCTGGATACTTTGGACCCACCCAAGGAACGAAACAACTTTATCATTGGACTGCCAACCAGGAGAACGGATTCATAAAAAAAATAAAGTATGTTTCAATAAATTATGTTATATTAGTTGTCTTTAGTAAAGTTAATCAAATCCCGAATTATATGAACAAATGCCTGTAACTCGACCCGTTGCAAGGACAGGAAGAAATATTTCAGATAAGGAATGTAGCTCGGACGAAGAACACATAATGACTACAAAACCTTGTTTCAATCTGCCTTATTTAACAAAATATTCGGGAACAATAAGTGAAGGTTCCGACAGTTTTTTCATGCTGTTTGAACTCGTATCCAATTTGCAAGGGTAAAAATACAAAATAATAAACAATTCCGTATACATAATATTGTTATATGAACAATTTAATGTTATTTCAACAAATGATTTAAAGCTACCAAGTAGACATATAAGTGGACTAGAAGTAAAGTACTATAACCTGCCAAAGAAATATAACACAAAATTCCCCTCCCCTTTCCAAACTTTACAAAATACAATCGATAACCTAAATAGTTTATTGAAACATGAAAAGAATAACTTACCCAGCAAATTTCAAGATTTACATTCGCATCCTATAATGTCATGGATAACAATATTCTTAATATTAAAAATATTAGTGCTATTAACTGTAATTACTTTAATTTTGTATTCTTTTCATCGAGGGATGAGAACAAAATAGCAATCGAAAAAACTCTTTCATTTCAGGTGAACAGACTCATTTTGTTTTCCTTAAAAATTGTGCTATTTTTATAAGCATAGTTGATAATATGTGTATAAATACGAATTGTCATTTCGAGATGGAGTACTGTGCATCTTTACTAAAATGTGATGTCTGCTACATGAATGAAGTGGAAGTCAGTTCAGTCAACGCTAGTAATGATACTAAGGGTGGACATTGTAAATAAATCTTATGCATGTGTAGTTTAGCAAAAAGATGAACTCTTGGTTCATTCACTGTATATTGCTTTAAAATAATCAAATAATGCCTGCGTTAAAGCCCGCAAATAATTATTCTTTTGACTTATTGAAAGAAAGAGTTTTAGCATCCTAAGGGTGTACAATATTAAATATATTTCCATGGCTGTGTGTATTGCGCGTGCCTTACATGTAAGGATGCTGCGTATGATGACTCCCAAATTAGTCACGTGTTTAACATATTATATTTTAGTGCCATTCGACACAACTTGAGGAAGTTTTAGTCAACTCAATCCTGAAGCTTATTGTTTTGTTTGTTATAATGATGGCTTGTGATTTTGTAGGTTTTAAAAATAGGTTAATGTTTACCTGTTTATTCATTTACAGCACACAGGTCCGTCTATGTTCATTGCCTCTATTACATCAAGCACATGCGCATATATCTGGTGTAGTAAAAAGTAATCCATTATTTTTGCATGACATTGAAGGCTTGGCTTACCATAGTTAGAATGATCCGATTTAGGTCACATGTGCGCCGTTTTGTTCGATAACGTGTTGCCATTTGGAAGGTAATATCATGATGTATCTCTCATAGAAGCCCTTGTCCCTATTGGCAAAAAATTGAGACAGTCGATGTTCACAAGCCTTTCTTGAGGCGAATTTTGCACCAGCAAACGTGTTCGCCATGGACAGGAACAGATGGTAATCACTCGGTGCCAGGTCTGGACTATAAAGTGGATGCATAAAAGCCTCCCAACGAAGCTCCCGGAGCTTCTGGGGAGTCACTATCGATGTGTGTGGCCTGGCGTTGTCCTGGTGGAACGCAATGCCTCTCCTATTGGCCAAAGCTGGGCGCTTCTGGGCAATTGCTGCCTTCAGACGGTCCAATTGTTGACAGCATAGTTCCGAGTTACGGATTTGGCGGTAGGAGAGCAGCTCATAGTAGATAATTCCCTGCCAATCCCACCAAACACACAGCAAAACCTTCCTGGCCGTCAATCCTAGCTTGGGCTCCGTTTGCACCGGCGCACCGCGCTTCGACCACGACCGTTTTCGCGTGGCGTTGTCGTAAGTGATCCACTTTTCATCAGCAATCACCAACCTCTTCAGAAATGGGTCACTTTTGTTGCGATTCAGCAGCGATTCGCAGATGGAAATTCGGTCCATGAGTTTTTTTTTTTTGCGTTAACTCGTGTGGCACCCATACATCAAGCTTCTTTTTGTATCCAGCCTTATGCAAATGGTTCCACACGTTTTTTTGTGCAATGTTTAGCTCTTGGGCAATCGAAACAGCGCTTACATGACTGTCGGACGCGACAATGTCCATGATTTTATCGACATGTTCGACACTTGGCCTTCCAGTGCGTGGTACATCTTGGACGTCAAAATTACCGGCACGGAATCGACAAAACCAAAATTGCGCGTGATTGGCTGTTACTGTATCAGTACCATAAACACTATTCACATTTGCAGCCGCCTGGCTTGCGTTTTCGCCTTTATCGAAGAAGAACTGTAAAATATAGGGCATTTTCTCTTTTCTAGTGTCCATTTTGACGCGCGCTCACACAACACTGAGTCAACTCATCACAACTATCTGAACAGTGTTTGTAGTACACAATCTCATCGTTTGAACGCCATCTCGTTGAACCTGATCGGACTTATACAAGGCGAGATACAGATCGCTGAAGCCATCTATTGGCAAAATAATGGGTTAATTTTTACTACACCAGATATTTGTAGATCGTCTGAATAAAGATGATGGTTTCATGTTCGAAGGACTGATGATTTATAATCAATATATAAAATAAACGCATTGGTCATGTTATGGAGCGTGGTCCTGAAGTAGTCTTAATCTAAGAATAATAGTGAATATTGCAAGTAACACACTGTTGACGATCTTTCGAAAAAGAACAAAACCACTATGGTATCGGCACAAAATTATAGGAAGAAAATTTAGCTACTAGGGAGTCCATGTGTTGAGAATTAAAGGACCGACTTGCACCGATTAATGCTAACAGAGTATTTCTTCCTTTATCCGTGACGCGTTTAGTGTCATGAGTGACCATTAATAAGACCAAGGATATGATATGCATGAAATGAAAGGAACACTGTAACGGAACGAGATTATGAAACTGCAGGGTTGCTGTGTGTGTTTTTTTGTGCACAATCTTCTACAAATATTTTGAAAGTGCAAGAAATATACTTACGAGCCTATAGTCGCTCAGTTCGGACCAATGTCTTAAGTTTGGGTAAAATTAGCGCAGTCATCCAAGAACGGGGAAAATTCCATTGACGAATGAGTAGTTATTGTTGAGATACGTTATACGTTGAGAATACTGAAAGATACGTTATTGTTGAGAGAACAATCTGCACCCCAAGGTTAAAAATTTAATTAGATCCATGCCTGCAAAACATGCCTTTGTTTTTATTGCTTTCAGAATATTGAAAATAGCAAAATAATAACGTGTTTAAAATACAATCTATCCGAATTATTATCGAGTGAAAGCAACACTTGGCATGAAGTGGTGATAGAGTTTGGTTGCATGTTTTGATTTTGTGCAACAGATGCTAAGTGTTTATTCAATTAATCCAAATTGTGATTTTGAATATTTTATTCCATATATGTATTAACGATTCCTAACTTACGATTTTTATATTTCTTTAGCATGTTTGTTTTAGCTATTTAGAATAAGAATATAATTTTATATTGGTAACAATTTCAAAACGTTTGTAATGCTACTAGTTCTTCACCACTATTTCGATAACACGTTGCGTCAGAAAGTACTATTCCACCAACAAACAAGTATGTTGCAAATCATGGCGTATGTTTTGGTACTTTATGTCATGCGTTTGCGTAATATGAAATTTTCGACTCATTTGTCTTATCAATTTTACGTTTTCGGTTTGTCTTAATATGTTTTGTTCTCAATACTCTTTATAGTTTTTCTTAGAAATTTGTTACCTTCCTTAACGACCTGGGGAAGTGAATATGAAAAGCAGCATTTTGTTGATAAATACGTTATACTCAGAGACCTCGCAAAACATTCGTTTCGTCCGGGACCGGCGTACAATAATAGCAGTAGAGTTATTATTCGGGGGAAGATATAGAAAAGCTCAATATAGGAATTGCAATGAAACAATGTACACATAATTGCTGGAAACAAAATGCCGTTTATAATTATATTTTGGGCAAGTCTGGTACCACCTTCAATCCATTAGAGAGTATGCATATATATGATAAGTATGGTGGAATTTTATCTTTGATAAACCTAGTTCTACTCTATTTATAATCGGCAAACTGTTTACCTTAGCTGTATTGCACCAAAACGATTATGTGTCTATAAGATGTTCCTATTCCTAATGACTGAAATTATACTTTTTATTCAGATGAAATGTAGTGTCATACGTTCATAAAAAATAACTTTATTATTTCTTTATACACAAAAAATATGCTTTTTGTGTCAATATTTGTGACATAAATACACTACAAACCATCTGTCACCACAACGTTAATTTTCGTGTGTGTTATTTGCAACATAAGAAAAATATAAACATATTAGTCTAACACAATTTTACCACACTCAAAAAAGGGCGTTTTGAGTGCATGAATATTAACTACGATTGTTATGTTTGTTTGCATATGCTAGATACCAATCTTTTAACTTCGTACTGACTAGAAAATATTGCCAGAATCTAAATATGTTTTTACTTACGTCATAATTTTGAACATTTTGCTATACAGTTGAAATGGAGGGTTAGGCTAGTCTGGTTTAAAATACAGAGATAGAGTATGTATATAAACATAATTGTTATTATTGTATGTTTTATATATTGTTACATAACACAATAAAACTTCAACAGTAGCCTCGAAATGACTTGTCGCATACATTTATACAATCGGCGTAACTGCATTTTTTTTACGAAAGGGAAGATTTATTCGGAATAAAAAGTCGTTATAACTATAAATGAAATGGATAAATGGTGCACATACTAATTGAAATTAGCAATTAATGTAACTTTGGAACGTACAACACTATTGTAGAATTTATGTAGTCATTGCCGGTGTTTATTTCTATCATATAAATTGTTGCATGTGCTTGTTTGCTGTAAAATTAAAGGACGTTACGAAACAGTAATACTTCTGTAACTGTTTTCATTCAATGCATTATGAATAGCCTGCTGCATGAATACATATAATTAAAATGTGTCTACCTATATATGCAATATGATATATTTTGTTTTGCAGATGGTTTGTAACAGTTTTGGAGATGTAGTTATTCTCAAGTGCATATTTCTCTTAACAATCTTTCTGAAGTGTATTATATGTGAGGACATATATTTGGAATATGGTAACTATATATGATGTACACTAAACTACATTTTCTAACACCATTTATAATACATTAATTTGTGGCGAGCAATCATGTTTAAACATATAACACAACAAAATTACTGGAAGAGAGTCGAAAACAAAATAATTATTTGACACAAAATATCATGTATATATCTGCTTAGGAATGCAAATATAATATAACATTCACACCAATAAATTAGTATCAGCGATGTATAACAGTAATCGATTCAGACTTTAGCTAAGATACCGTAATATGTTTTAATGCTTAGTTATTTTTATTATATAGTTACACTCAAGTAAGATATATTTGTATAATACACAAGAAATAATGTAGTATCTTTTTAACAGACAATTAACACGGCTATAGGGATAAGACAGCATAAATGTATATGCATACTTTAAGTACTCGTCAGTTGCTAAAATGAGAAGCATACACCTGACCTTATCGTCCGTAGGAATCAGAATTAGAGTTCATTAAAACCATTATTTTCCGTACCTTACCATTAAGTTCTATTATAATCGCAATTGGTTAAATATGCAGCTTCTCAGAATTTATCTTCGAAGGCAATAATAGTAAAGCGTCTTAAAAGGTACTATTAACATTGCATTAGAACTTTGTATTTTTAAACATAAAAGGGAAATACGGAATAGCTTTAAATATATGTTTATCTTTCATTTTTAACACACGTTAGTACCTTTGATTTTTATAAATATCTCTAAATGCAATTTCTAGGATAAAATAAGGGTAGTGTTTCTTCACATATTTACGAGAATACACCAGCGCGTAGCATCTAAAATTAGGTCGTAATTGTGATCGAGCACGGCTTGACATATAAAGAAATTGAATACACTCTTTCTTGGCGTTTGTAGGTCTGCTAAAAGTGGGTTGAATGTTTATATAAATAGGAGGAAGATGATATTAAAACGGCATACAATTCTGGGGGAGAAACCTAATAGGCGTAATGGGTACAGTTATTTGTGAGAGGATTTCGGAAACCTCGGAGGCTTTATTAATGAATCCTTAATAATTAAATACCATAAACAAAATGAGGAAGATAACATAAACACAAGGAATATTTTGCGAAAAAAAGATATCGGAATATGCCACGAAAAACTCATCGAAGTCGCTAACACTACATTCACAAAACAGCTAACTAAACCTTCCATTTTCCAAAAAAGTGAAATTTTCCCTCCTAATATTAGACTTTTTCTGACATTCGCTTTTTATTTTTTATGCGCATATTTTTCTCACGTCTTAATAATTACTACACATTCATTCTTTAAACTGTTTTTCTTTCTATGTACTAGATATATTTTTTATTTTTATGATTTTGTATTAAATGTTATATGTTTGTTGTTAAATACTTTCTTTAATTTTATGATCATTATCTCAGTTTGAAATAAATATATATATCTATATATATATATAGATCTTTCTATCAATTTGGCATCCTTTCAAAAGACGAACATTTGGCATCCGTTTTAAAGTTGATTTTTCTCCACAGCAATGGGACTTAACTACATTATGTTAAGTGTATATCATGGTTATCGGTTATGTATTTTACAAAATCAACGAGTATACTCCAATTAAAAGCACAATATTTTATTGTTTAAATTCCTATCAATTTGACCTCCGTTCAAATTACTATCATTTTGGCGCACGTGAATATACATTCAACTTTACCATCATTTGGCGTCACACGCGTATAATACTGTTCATTTTTATATCATTTTAACGTCCCGCGCTGTTGCCAGTTTTCCCACCTAGTTTATACATATCAACTCATTGTCTTCAACCACGTGCTTGTTTGTTGCAAGATGTTGAGCGTGTAGCACCACCACCTGGGGTGCGGTATAAATGTAGCTGCCGATTTATGTTTTATTACAGGAACCTGCATTACAGCTCAAGCGGAAACGATTTTAGTTGGATTGTAATGCTACTTTCAAAGCTACAGAGACGAAAACATTCCGAACGAGACAAACATGTAGTTTGAGACATTATACTAGCGTCTATAAAGCTGCGGGTTGAAATCATGCCTGGGAAATAGATGTTTGTGGATTTTGACCAGCATAATTCAGACGACCCTCGGTCAAAATTTACTGAAACGATAAAGACCAATACAGTTTATAGTTTTACGAAACGTGTTTCCATGATATTCCAGTTTGCAGGAAAATGATTCGTGTTATATGTATGGCTATAGTTATGCTCATCAGCATGGAAGTCGAACGCGTCATTCACCCCCGGAGCTCCTCTGGAAATGTAGTTAGTA
>JAGDQP010032647.1:6526-20685 GCA_022664845.1 Lepisma saccharinum | reverse complement strand
ATAATCAAGTTGCAGTTCATTTACATACTCGTTGTCTTTACAATTTAGATTTTTACAACAATGTAATTCACACGCTGACTATCACACGCTAATTATGTTATAGGCTAACCATTTTACAATTCATTTACGTAACTCGATACATTTGTAGTTTATTAATTACTCTTACAAGCAATGACGCACGCAATGAGTGGGTCCAGAGGGTCCGGAACCTCTCCCCGAAATCCCGACTTTTCTGTAAATTTAATCTACTTTTAGGGGCGATTTTAGAAATTACAGCGCGTGTTTAAACTATACTGCAGAAGGCTTCATTATCGATTTCATGGATTATTATGGAAAGCACATTCCCCCTCCCCCCAAAAAAACACCTTAATTTTAATTACCCTCAAGTACCTTCCACTTTCCTTATAACTAGCTTCCTCTATGATTACAAATCTAATTTTTAAAACAAAGTACACTAAAAATAAAAAGATAAAAAAGGTCTCTTTCTAGTAATGCAAAGAACAAAAAAAATGTACCTAAAATAAAATGGTATTGTATTTGAATATCCTTCTGTATTTTCTATACTGTCAAGTACTTTTTTCGCATTGTTCGTCAGAAATCCTAATTTCTATTACAACGCTTGCGAGGTGATTCTACATGTAAAACTAAAACTAAAATATTTTTTGACATTTTGTCCTCTGAGACTTGGTTTCCAAGTCGTTTCCAAGTAACAAGCCCTTAAAAAGTTTCCCACGCTGTTTTTAAACTTAAAAACATATTTAAGTTTTCTTTGAAACTTAAATACAAACATAGCATAGCACGTATTGGGAAAAGGGAGCACGGTGGTACAGCGTTCATCTCTGGTTCCAGGGGTACCTGGTTCGATCCCAGGCTCCGCCATGTGAGTATGTGGTGCACAACATCGTGCTAGTGGATTTTCTCGTGCCCCACCCCCCATTTTGTCATTCCACCAAATTCCTTCATCACTCACTTTCATCATTCTTCATTGTCACGGCCTGAGCCTAAAGGCCTAATAAAGAAGACAAGTTTATTATTCTAGCTTATTTGTCATGATAATATTAATCCATATAATTAGTTACAGTTTACAGCTCTCTTTTGTTAATTTGCAGTTATTAAAGTTTACATTTTTCACAAAATATCCTCCTCCTCCGCTTCAAGGTCAACCAGACTTTCTTGCGGTGCGTTCAGGACACGCCAGATACCTGCTAGTGCGCTCGGTCCACGATTTTGGCTTGTGCGTTCAGGACATGTGAACGCACACTCAGGACACGGTACTGGTCAGATAATCTGGACTTATGATAATGAGGGTGATGATTTATTTTTAAGATAATTACTTTTCCTGAAACTGATATATAGTATCTATTGAAATATTTGACATTTCAAATTACTGATTTGAGTGAAAAACTTCGTATTTTATCATTGATTCTCCCCGTGAATGATAGACAACCACGTACACCATTTGAGTGTGCCGGGCTTCGGACATATCAGGCGTTTTACATGGCAAAAGATATGAAAAGATTATGCTACTTGGCGCTCAGTGTACTTCTAACTGCAAAACTCCGCATGCCATCTCTAATCATTCTTTATACCGGATATTCTCTTCAAAGCTTTAAATAGATACAGTAAAACACTAAAAAAAAAAAGCTGCAGAATTTGACATAAAGTACTAACAGTCTGAATATACACACTAAATCAAAAGAGTGACTCTTCTTAGAGCAGAATTTTCAATCGAAAAAGAGTGATTTTCAACGAAGCTCTCTCGCTTTGGATGGAAAACGTGCTCTTTCTAGATGGAATTCCGATACTTTTGGATGTAATTTATTCTTCAAACTTGAACGAGCCATTTCTCATATCTTTAGAGTGTTTTTTTTTCTCTAATCTCTTTAGAGTGATTCACAATGCATCATGGCTAGTAGTCAAGTTTGTTCTCTATTTGTCACTGCGAAGGTTATGGAAAGACGAAGCCATACTGTGAAATTTTTTTGCGTTACATTTAGTTAAAAAAGACAACAGAAAACCTGAAAAATTTTCAGGGACAAGAGATGAAACCATACTGTGAAATTTTTTGCGTTACATTTAGTTAAAAATGACAACAGAAAACTTGAAAATTTTCTCAGGGACAAAAATATGCCAGAATATGTTTGGAGTAAGATAAGTACATACAAGAAATCTTTAAACGTTATTCTCAAGTACCTGACGAGACGAAAAGAACCATTTCGAAGGCGTATCCTCGCAGTTGGACAGCTGGCTGAGGGATAAAGGGGTTGGATAGCTGTCCGGAAGGTACCTGGTTCAAATCTCCCGAGATTAAGTTCTTTTTCACCCTTTCTCATTCATCTTCCTATTTATGAATAAATGGTCCCCTTTTTTTTAATCTTTTTTACACTTTTAACATTTTATTGCGTCATTTTCGTGTTCAAAAAGGACGGAAACTTTACCTTTCCATCGAAGTGGACTGCCATAGATTCCATCTATTCTCGAAGTGGAAATGTCTTTACCTTTTTCTCCGATGAAAATTCACTCTAAAAGAATTGTTCCTCTTTTCTGCCCTCAAAAGATGAAATATTTCACTCAAATGGAACGAAATTCCGCTCTTTGAATTTCGTGGTTTAGGTTTTCAAAACAAGAAACAGGTGAATCCTACAATTTAGAAGCTGCTTGTAGGAAAAGTAGACAATGAAAAACTTTTTTTTTTAATAACGAATACTGAAATGTGTACCTTCACCTCAGCGATAACAAATCAGCGCAATGGATTGTATGACGTTTGTGAAAAATCCGGTTCAAGCGAACACAGAGAGAGACGGGGGAGACAGGGTGAAACTGCAGAGAAACAATTGGGCGCTTCGGTGCTACAAAAACCTAATAAGAAATCATGGTCTCGCTACAAGTTTTGACGTGTTCTATTTTGTTTCATTTTTTTCATCTGAACATTTTTTAATATATATATATATTTCATGTTTACACATCGACTTTTCTGTCATTATATGTTCCTCTCTTGCGATGTGATGAAGCCTATTCGCAAAACCATCACGGAATAATGGATTGGGGGGAAGAATAGAGGTTGGAAAATGAGAAAATGTGAGAAAAGAGTCGAGAAAGGGGAGGGAGAAAGAAAGAAAGAAAGAGAGAGAGAGAGAGTCTTAAAAACGTTTTCCTGCCCAAAGAAAACTCAGCGGACACAAACATCAATTCTTTCAAATGCTGCAGACGTTAGTCCATTTGTTACAGAGATGAAGACATATTTCAAACGAGAGGAACAGGAGAAAAAATATAACCACAAAAGGAAAAGAAAGAAAGAAAGAAAAAAGGAAGTCGTGAAAAAAATAGGGTTTGTCTGAATTGTCCCCAAAGTGTCTTCCCTTGTTTACAACATCATGCATTCATCTCTATCACGTGACAATGGAAAATAGCGAAGGGGTGCGAAACGTTGAATAAGGAGAAGAGCTTAAGAAAGATGACGAGAGAACTAGCAGCAAATACATATTTCCCCCTTTTTCTCTTCCCCCTTTTTTTTTACTATTCATTTCCTTAGACCAAAGTATTTTTTATAATGTTACAAATGAGTTGGAAACCTTGTTCGGTAAAAGAATATGAAATGGAAGAAGAGAACGAGGATTACTTTTCTATGAAATGAAAGATAATGTCTAAAATGTCTCTACGTATGAAAGAAGGCTAATCAGAGCATGTCGTACCATATATCTCTAGTTCCGAAAGTCAACAAAAAAGTCAACCAGGTGATTAATAGCTTACCTTCTACTTTTAAAGTGCTATTCTGCAGTTTTAGGTAACATTATACCGATGGGGCGTAGTAGCTCAGTTGTTAGAGCGTTGGCTTGACATTCTGAAGGTCTGAGGTCGGTTTCAGCCGCCAACAATCCTGGTTGAGGTTTTTTAAAAAGATTTTTCTCCATCACGCCAGTCTATGGTCGGAACGGTACCTTCAAACAAGGTCCTGGATGACTCCTTCCCACGTCTTCTCTCGTAGGCCAAAGACGCTTCAAGATCATTATTAAATTCAAATTCAAAATTAAGGTAATGTTACCTAATTCACTGATGAGGGTTACATGCGTAGGACGTTGGACCAACACGGCGTTCGACCAACACAGGTTTTTGCCCTGGGGTGTTGGTCGTACGCCTGTTCTTGCTGCTTGAGAGGCTGTTGGTCGTAAGAAGTGTTGGTCCAACGCCGCATTCCCTCTGATGAGCCCTTAGTTTCTTCTAAGATTTAGCAGCTAAAGCTTGGAACGAGACTGGGTTACTCCATTATTTTTTTTCCAAGGACGACCGTTCTGCTACAATATGATAGCTGCGGATACTTTTCACTAAAGATCCGGGGGAGAATTGCGGAACAAAAATATTCCCTTTAATTTTAATTTTTTGATTTTAGATAGTAATTTGGATGAAATTTTACAATTTTATTGTACGTTCCAATTAGGCAATAAAGTGTAATAAAAATTGAAATTGTTTAACAACAGGTGATCCATTTGCTTTACATAACAACCATTATATTTAGATTAAATATTGTAGGATTACATGAGGAGATATGTACGTATTATTCAACCAAACTGCATAATTAGTTGCTGTATGGCTCATCATTAATCAATCAAGATAAAAAATGTAAACCATTGTAAAGTACTTATTTAATGCTAACTACAACCATTAGGATTGACTAGTAGTTTTTACTTTGCATACGAAATCAAATCGACTGAAGACAGTGTCGTTGGACCAAGATTGGGTCAAAAGTGACCCGGTTTCAGCTTTGCTTGTCTGTTTGGTATTATATACGTGTAGACTCAATGCTTATCTGTTCCAAACTAAGAAGATATAGTAATGTGACGATTGCTATAGTAAAAGTACAGAGAATACAGAGAAATAACCAGCATTGTTTAATAGGTACGCATTTCTTTCTGGATTTCAATAAGTTTCTTCCCTCAACGCTAGATGTCTTTGAGATCAATAGCTTATTTTCTTAAACATGCTCATCAATTCAAGCTTATGAATGGTTTTTACTATCATATTTCAGCTAACAAGAAATTTAGAACCAATCAGAGAATTTTCCAAGATGATTAAGAAAATAAGTTATTTATCTCATTTGGAGACATCTAGCAACAAGGGAAGAAACTTCTTCAAAGCGAGAAAGAAACACGTACCTATTTTCGAATGGAGGCTATTTCTCTGCATGGTTCTTTGCGGTAAAAGTTTCTTTAAGTGCACTTGTTAACTTAACCTAGCATCCGATTCGATTATATTTTCGTATTTCACTTCATAATGTTCTGCCTATACAATAAGGTATTGTCAAGTTACAATTCTCACACAAAATGCAGACAGAACTTCTGGTGTCACCTAGCGACGAAAATTGTAACTACAACTCTTGTTAATTCCGTGGCTGTGCAAAATTCGATGTATCACGAAATTAACTTGTCATGATATTACCAAATTTCGCGCTATTTAACAAGTTAGATGCGGAAATGAGGGAACAAGTGTTTATCAACACACAAGGCTGTAAAACAAAAATTGCCAATCGAGCTCTGTAGCGCGTCAACAAGTGGCAGCATAGGATTATGCTCGCAGCAAAAGTGACCTACAGTCCCAACCTGTGTTGCCATCTTTTTATGCGCTACAGAGGTAGTTCGGAAACTTTTTGATTCCCCCCTGTATTCTGAATCAAATTTGTACATAAATTGTTTCAAAAGTGCTCCTGAAAAACTAAATGCTAGAAAAAAAAAACTTTTAAATTCGCCCACTGAGAAACTCTTCCCACTTGTTGATCACTAAACTAACAACATTTAAGAAAATTGTTAACAAAAAGGTGTAAAATAGGCATATTTTTGCAGAGTAGAGCTTGGAATCTCTTCACAATTAATATTTCAGTAATCTTTTATTTCAGTGTTGCATAGTATTATTTTACTTATCAACAATTTGAAGAGAAGGTTATCACTGTTAGTTCTGAACCTCTGGGTGCTTGATACACTGACGACGTTCAAAACAGTAGGTGTAAAATAATGAAAGAATTATATAAAGCACATTCTCACAAATCTATGAGGTTTACTCACATTAACGTAAGCCATACATATTCATGATAACACTAGTTTAACTGAGCAGTAAAGTTGCAAAATATAGTCAGAGACCTCGGAAAGGGGGGAGCAGTAATATGAAAAAATACATACACATATGAGTTGGCTGCGTTTGGTTGATAAGCATAAAGAGATGACCACTTTACCTCATGTAAAAAAAAAAGGAAGTGGAGAAAATTATTCCGAGGACGTAGGTAAATCTCTCGTATAACGTAATCCTTGTGGTGGACGATAAGTTTCATCCAGTATTTCAAGATGTCAGTCCTTCCACTACAATAACCATGAAAAGATAATTTAATTGCTTGCCTGCCTGCTTTATGATGTGCGACAGATTCTGGGTGGTCTGAAAAGCTTCTCACGTTTTCTGCTGACTTGTAGAGGTCATTGCCTACACAGCATCTATACCGTATCCTGTATGAAGCTACCGTATCTTGTATAGGCACTACACGTAGATTGGGCGATGAATTGTTAACAAAATGTAAAGCTCTTCTAATTTAATCATACTTTAATTTCATTACAGCAATATTGCCCAGAATTTAGCGTTACTTCGGAAAAAGATAAAGTACTTAAACTCAAACTTCTTTCAATTACTCCTATAGTATTCACATCCGCGAAATTTTTGTAGCTTCGTGTTTTAGTTTGGTTGATTTCCCACAAGGATCGTTTTGCAAATGGACGCCTCAAATAGTGTAAGCACTAGTATTATAATTAATTTTAAATGAAAATTGTGGGCCAGTTTAATATTGACATAGTATTAACCTAAGGAATATCAGTATACCGGTACTTATGTAATAAATTGTGATAGTATGTTGAAGCTCGTTTTCATAGTATATGTGATTATTGTAAGCTTGACATGCCTTAGATCATTCACCCGCCACTCGATCTTCCTCACTCTAAGTAGTAGACTCAGATAATTCATTACCGAGGCTTAGAACATCAACTTTATAAATTACCAAAAGAACTTTATAAACAAAGTTATACTGCTAATGAGGCAATGGAAAGTCTGAATAACGTATTAATATGTGCTATCTACATTGTCATGTAATTGTGTGCTTTCTTTTGCAGCAATTTCATAATTTTCTTTTTAGTTCCGACGCACTAAAACAAGGGCTAGGTAGCAGACCAACCGTAGTCTGAATTTGTTCAGCTAGAAGCATTTTCTGCTGTTCATCACTCATCGTCAGTCCTGGTTCAGATGTGTTGCCTGAACCAGTGGTGAAGGATACATATTTTTTCTCTACATTTAAAGAAATATCTCTGTTAAATCTGCCATGTACCGAGCAAAAAATGGCTAAATTGTTAACGTGTTCTCTTCGTATTCAGAATGTCCTGAATGCAAATCCAGCGGTCGGCTAGTCTGACTGAGGTTTCTCCAGAATGTTCTCCTCAATCACGTCAGGTTAATACCGAGATGATACCTTCAAACTAGGCCGTACTTATTCTTTTCTCACATCCTCTCCCCTATCTATCCCGTCTTAGCCAAAGCTGTCCAAAGGTCATATATAGCATTCAATTTTTACCGCCATTTATCGTAGGTTTATATACACAGTGTGTAGTAGTTTAGTAAAACATAAAATCCAGCTTCTACCAATTTGCATAAAGCTTGGCTGAAAAAATACCGCCATAGAGTTAACCTGATTGATTATATGTGTGACATTTATTTCGTTACTTCATTATCAGTAAAATATTTTTTTTAAAAGAAAAATTAATATTAAAGGCACTATCACGACATTCGTCCGAATCTGACTGATCGAGAAACAAAAAAAGGGAAAAAATAAAAGAAACAAAGAAAGAAACGAAAAAGAAAGAAAGATATATTGTTTTTATGTGTTAAAGACTGAATTGAACATTTTTCGCTATACTTTAAAACATTTTCGATCTGCCTCAAATACAGGGTGGTTCACGGCACTCCAGAAAAAGAAATCCGTTAGTGTGTTATCTTGTCACAATGACTGTGGTTTCAAGAAAGAGTCAAGGACACCTGAGAACGAAGAACAAACCCACAGACTGACACCCGGCTGATTTAGTTCATTTGAGATTGTCAAATGAGGATTTTCGTTATACCAGTAAATGCAATTATGTCTATTGGCATGACCTGACAATTTAAAATCTGACTTATCTGACCATTCCAGGAATCTCATTCACCATGACCTATGCAAACTATAGACGTGGATCATCCTCTGTTAGATGATGCAGGAGTGTGAATCGGAGTGGTTTCAACTTCAATTTCTTCATGAAACGACCTATACTGTTAAAAATTTTCGCCAAGTTGCCTAGAGAAAGTCAGGAAAGTGGGTTAAATGGAGCGTGACTAAGAAAAATCAGAAGCCCTTCAGTTTCTTAAATTATTCAAACAAAGAATACTTAGACATTTTATCTGCTATCATGCAGGTTCATATTGCGACGGTTATTGAGATTCAGATTTTGAACCTGCATGATAGCAGAACAAATTTCTGAGTATTCCTTGCTTGAATAATTTTAGAAACTGAAGGGTTTCTGATAGTCATGTTTCATTCGACCCACATTCCTGATTTTTTCCAGGCAACTGGGCTAAAAAAAACTTAACAGTGCAAGACCTTTGTTCGCTGCTTAGCTCAGATGATGCTCCTTCCGTAGATTTACGACGGCTATTCACGAAAGTCAATGATGTCCGCATTTGATTTTCCTCAGTGATAACAGTTCGTGGACGTCTAGATTTTGGAACGTACTTAACTGAACCTCATAATCACGAATTTATCTGTTATCAGGCAAATAGACTGGCGTGATGGAGAGTCAGTGTGGAAGGTTTCCACTTCTGGCACACCGTTCCATTAAGTCTTCAGGATCCACTGTCTGTTCTCGTCTGTCAGCTTACCCGACATTACGTACCACCAACATCTGAAATACAAATCCAGACTATTCACCTAGTTTTGCACCACTCTGTATAAATTACTTTAGGAACACGGCTATGGATTTTATCGATTTACGAATCCAAACTCGGGATGCACATATGCTCGAGTCCTGCTAACTACAATCCTAACGGAGATTTTTTCCTGTTTCACGACGCACATATCTGGATGTACACCTAGTAAGACCCTGGTTGCCTTACTTGCCTCAGAAGTGTTCGCAGAAAGACGTCATTCCTCAGAGTTCTCACCCTCAAAATTAAATTAGATACATTGACTGACAAACTGTTAAACATGAATGGAGGAATATGCGCGAACAAAAGTCTAGGTGCTATCTATTAACATGGAACATAAACTTTTGTTCGCGTATACGCCTCAATTCTCGATATAGTCAAAATTGATTTACAAATAACTGTTCTTTTTAATAGAAATTTAGTATTTCTATCTAAGCAAATAATAATGACTTCGACCCATAAGCTGTTAAGCTTATAAAATTCATGACACTCATGACCTAGCAAGAGCTTGAACCCAGAGCCCTGACAACTCTCACCTACCCCACACACAACATCCACGGTCGGCAACATTGTTTTTCTTCAGTGAAAAACAGATCTGCTAAATACCAATATGAAAAACACTATGAAGAAATAACATGGATCCAGCAGACATTTTGAAATCGCCTGCTCTGTAAACAAATTGTGTTGCAAAATAGACAAACTGAATAAATCTTCATTGGAGCACTTAATTTGATACAAAGCCTGATTCCTGCATGACGCCTAGGGGATATGCTGAGAATAGGGGTTATTGAAGGGTTTGAGAGAGAGAGCAAGCGGGAAAGGGGAAGAACAACTGAAGCTGTTTCCATCCTTCTGAGATGCGGCTTCTGGGTGGAGTTTCCGCTTCTGCATAGGAAACGTTTACAGCCGATTACTTGGCTGTGAACGGGGTAATCTTGAAAGTAGCCTCTCTATACTGTAGTGTAGACCCTAATATCCCCCTTCCCCGTCCCCTCCACTTGAGCAGCCTTGAGTCCGTTCACAGATCCGCTTTTGCGATGTGAAACAATCAGCGGTTTGGCCCATCGCCAGGGTAATTCACGCCCGAGGGAGTCCACGATCATTCATCCCTGTAACTTTTCGATCACAGACGGAAATCGTAGCAGCATCAGCAGCAGCTTCTTCGTAATAAAAACACTAAAGTAGTACAAGACTTCATGACAGTTCTACATCAGTTTTATACCCATAAAAAAAGAAACAGGAGTTTTTAAAAAATATTCAGTTAAATGACATAATGAAACCATTGATTTATATATTATTTTAAAAGAGCATCAGTCCACAACTTGGTTATTTTTAGTTTTTTAAAAAAAATGTCCTGCCCCGGGCCCGGGCCACTTCCCCTTTCTGGCCGTCGCCGCCGCCACTGGTCCAATGCCCGGTACCTTAATCTGGATCCAGTACGTGCTTGCTAACACCCTTTTAAGAATATACGATTCAGTTATGATAAGTCTCCTGCAGTTACAAACTTATCATTACTAACTGAAAGAACATTTGCGGAGAGTTATTGTTTTCTCTTATCAGTTTGACTAGAGAGAGCTCAGACGTTAGGTAAAATGCCTATTATTTAGTATTAGGGATGCTATAAATAGGACCTGATTGAAATTTATTTTGCGGTCTTAGGATCTGCTTATATAAATTTTTGTTTTGTCTATTAGTGCCTATTTCAGAAAATAGTGCTCATATTTATTTATCCAAGAAGACTAAAAATTGCTAATGTTATGGGCAGCGTCTATTTGCGTGCTTCGGAGCTCGAACATTTACCTACACAATATTGTGATTTACTGACATGGAAAAAGTAAATGATCATTTTTAACTGTGGAAGCACCTAGAGAAAAATGGAGTTGCATGGAATAGCATTACAGACAGGGCATATTTGGTTATATCCTGAATCTAGGAATAAATGTCAGTAATCCTGATACATAAATCGGAATTTTGTTGTAGTTTCGTTTCCCGTATTGTTATTATGCCAAGGTTAATTTCTGTCTCTCGGAAAACAGTTTATGTAGTCATTCAGTAATGACAATATGTCTATGTGTTACATTCCATGTGTGAGTTGATGAAGTGTGTTATCGATGTATTTTTCTTGACGAATGGCTCCCGTATAGTGGTGGTTAAAGCGAAGGACTACAAATCACAAGATTCCACGTTCGAAACCCGCCACTAAGCCGCCGTAGTTTGCCGACCGGGTAGCTGTGCGGTCTAAAGCGTTAGTACAACGACTCGATGGTCCCAGGTGCGAGTCCCGGCAGGGGCAATGGATGTCTTTAAAAACAACATGGGTTCGAATCCCACCTCGGGCATGGATGTTTGTGACTGGTTAACCCTAGAAATACCATTCTCGTATCTGCTACGTGAAGTATCAAGAAGAGGGGTCAAATTTACCCGCGCTGCTTTTAAGTAATTTTTATGAAGATATTATTTATGGAGGCTACGAAACAGTAGTGATAAGCAAAACAGGACCAAGACCAAGACTACTATGGTCTTGGACTTTCAAATCTTTTCCTGGTCTTGATCTGGCATATCAGGTTTTGGTGTTAGTTTTACACCGATACTCTTGGTTTTGGTACTTCACGTAGCAGATGCGTCATATTTCGGCGCAGCCAGCAATGTGTGTTTACATTTTACCCACGCTGTCCCATTTTCCATGTAGTGAAATTCCACCTTAGCAACTTACCTGCAAAATACTTCACAGCTCTAATTATATTTCTCTTCTCCAGGTAAATATATATACCACTTTCTTTCTTCGAGCATCCTGGTTGGGATGCGCGTGCTTCGTGCGACATGACGATGTATGTACTGTATTTGCACTATTCGTACTAACCTCACTTTACTTGTGCCACATACCAGTGTTGGCAAAAGCAAACTGCGTGTCGTGGAACACCCGTTTACAACATAGGGTCTACACTGGAGTAACGGTTGCCGGGAGAGAACAAGTGAGCAGTAGTTGCACGCTTTGCAAGGGAAGGTTCATAAGCGCTCCTTACAACAATCGTTCGGTTTTTCCTCTTACAAATAGCAATGTTGGAGCAAACGCCGAAACCAATTTACTTTCACCTTGACAACAATTCTTCTATAAGTCAAAATATCGATAATCCATGCAGGCTAAACCCTCTATTCTAGACAATCAAATTTTTTCCTACATTAACGTGGGCCTATATGGATGAACGCCAGGGCACGTGTCCCTTTATTTTCGATGTACTTTCGCCCCATATGTGTTTTGTTGTAAAGTGGATGTACATTTTGGCGCCGTCTCCTTGTTATATATAAGGATGCATCTGTATTTTCAGTAATAAAGGAATAAAGTAAAGTAACTAAAGCCCGCTCAGAACGAGAAATATATATATTTTTTAAAGTAGCTCAGTGGTAGAGCGTTGGCGTAGCATTCGGGAGGTCGTGGGTTCGACCAGCGGTCGACCATCCTGTCTGAGGAATTTCCAGAGTTTTGTTCTCAGTCACACCAAGCAAATGATGGGATGGCACCTTTAACATAAGCCCTGGCCGACACCTTCCCGAATCTTTTCCCTATCCGCTTCCCCGGCCTGAGCCTTAGATGCCTAAAGGTCATGAATAAAATTCAAATTCAAATTCGAAACCTGCTGATAAGTGTGGAAAGTGACAACTATACCTGAACACGAGAGAAGAGGATCACTTTCCAAACCGATGCAGGACAATAAACATTTGGACAGTAGTGGGTAAAGTATTATCAATCAATCAATCAATAATATGAACATATGCAAAAACAAGTACAATTTCGAAGATTAACTGTACTTCGGAAACGACACTATTATGTTACGTCATAACAAGACGTCATTAAGGGAATCCAAGTCATTGTAAGACCCAAATTTAAAAAATCTAAGAATACCCAAATTAGGAGCTGATACCGATAAACTTCATTAAAAATTAAATTTCCTGGATCAGGGTACCCATAATACTAGGAGGAACAACGTCCGGCTGCCAGAAATATATATTTTTATACAGTGCGTTGGCACTATGTGCCCATTCTGTACCCCTTAGAATTCCAATTTGGGTCTAGCTAGGACTTACATATCTAATTTTAGTGTGTTTTACAATATTTTTGGGCATTGGGATGTTGATCTTGGTATTCTGAGTAGCCTGGTTCAGAAAATCTAATTTTCTGGACTACCTGAGTTCCTGCTATCCATTTGGTGCCTCTTATGTTCTCAGTGAGGGTGTTACTAGATCTTGCATACTCAATTTTTAACTTCTACACCCATTTTTGAGCAGTGGAACGTTCGTTGATCCTTGAATACAGGATGTAATGTGTATTATCATATTTTGTTCTAATTGTCGAGTGTATTTTCAAAAAGTATCTTGTCCAGTTTATAAAATTGTTGATGTAGAAGAAAATACTGTCAGTGCTTCAGAAGCTTATGGTATGATGAACTTTTTTGTGTGTGTGGTATATATTTATGTTGGTAAGAGTTAAATTTCAATCTAATTAGCATTATTATACTGATTATGTCCCAAATATTGAGAGAAATATGCTGGACAAGAGACGTTTTAAAACTAAACCTAGGACAAGGAACATTTTGAATCTAAACCTTCTGGACAAGTGACATTTTGTTCCAAAATTGAATGACAGATATGATTTTTACCAATTTAAAAGTTTTTGCAGAAAATATATTTCGCTAATAAACAATTTTATTACAGAAATATTCAATATATTTTGCTAATTAAGACAAAACCAACCGCTGAAACTTTTTGAAATTTTGCTGTTATAACCGGTAATACCATTCAGCTCCTTTGCCAGGGAGAAGTGAATATAAATCCCGACGAACTTCAGTTGTGTACCGTTATTTTCTTGCACTGCATTGCATTGGGACAAGAGAAGCTTTGAAAGAAATGGCCAATAACCATTCAGTGGACATAGACAAGAGACGTTTTGCATCAAAAAATATTCTCCTTCGCTGTGCGCCATGTTATTGTGGACAAGATCCCTTATGAATCCAAAGCCACTTTTCACCCTGCTCTTTTTAAAGGTTTTTAGACGGGTTTGACAGGAAATCAATGCAGAAACAGAAATATACGGCATCAAAAAATAAATGCTACTGATATCTCATTAAAAAGAAAAAAAGCAGACAAGATCCGTTTTGTTAATAAACTCAACAATTGTACTCTAATTCTTC
>JAGDQP010032646.1:0-21164 GCA_022664845.1 Lepisma saccharinum | reverse complement strand
TTACATGAAGTATACGGAGGTCACGCATAATATTCATGATAATGACAAGTGTTCTCCCCGAAGGAAGGTCCTCAACTAAAGGTCCCTGTGTAAGGTGAACCGATGGTAGTTTGCCATTGCGTTCGATCGGATGAAAATGTCATGCTACAGTTTAACGTGTGCTTCGAACCACTTATAATTGTGTCCTCACCGGGGATTGAATTCGGGACCGCTTGATTACAAGGCAGCGAGCGTTACTACTCACTCAAGGGAAAGCACATAATATTAGCTAATTCTTATAAAGTTGCTAAGTTCATACTTGGTACAGTTTCGTTTAAGGTAAAAGAATTGAAAACCGATTACACTGTGATAGTAATAGTAGTTTGATATTATTCCTTAATCATAAATAATTTATGTAAGGTGAGGTTGAAAATTGTGCGCAAGAAATTCACACTGCCGTGGCTGGGAGTTGAACCTGAACCTTCCAGTTTCCGGTTAAGTGTGCTATCCATTACACCACTACAGCACACCCAACATAAGATACTTCTGTTTATGAACTTTTTATCTCCACCACACAAATGGTAATTGTGATTAAGGAAGAATATGCACGAAAGTGTATAAAGCCTCATTATAATAAAATGCCTGTGTATGCTAACTTGGCGTCAAGTTAGCATGCAAAAAAGTCGCTCTAAAATTTTGTTTATCGCAGCACTAACACCGGGATGCTAGCATTAACCAGCACTAACATAGCACTAACAACTGGTATAGTAACTCTCGTTAGTGCTTTAATTTTGACACATGGGTATGCTAACTTGACGTCAAGTTGGCATACAACAAAAAACTCGCTCTAATTTTTTGTCTATTGCAACACTAACGCCGGGATGCTAGCACTAACCAGCACTAACGATTGGTATAGTTACTTTCGTTAGTGCTTTAATTTTGACATATGTGTATGCTAACTTGACGTCTAGTTGGCATTCAACAAAAAAGTCGCTCTAAAATTTTGTTTATTCCAGCACTAACACCGGGGTGGTAGCACTAACCAGCACTAACGTAGCACTAACGATTGGTATAGTTACTTTCGTTAGTGCTTTAATTTTGACATATGCGTATGCTAACTTGACGTCAAGTTGGCATACAACAAAAAAGTCGCTCTAATTTTTTGTCTATTGCAGCACTAACGTTGTCATGCTAGCACTAACCAGCGCTAACGTAGCACTAACGATTGTATTATTTTCGTCGTGTTTGCTAAATGTGTGTATGCTAACTTGACACACGTATATGTATTCGCTGTTTTCTGTTATTATTTCGATGCCTTTTGCAAAGATTTGTTGTCACGAGAAAAAGATATTTTACTATTAGAATGCCTGTCGCAGAAAATGAGCATTGAAAATAATACAGACCGTTAATTGTAAGCAAGTTCTTGTCTTCTCCTTATCTGAAACCATACGACTAGCTAATATGTGTTGAGAAAAAGCAGAGCTACCTTATGGGATAAACAATTATATATTTATGCAATTAAACTAGAAAACATAGTTCACATTGCATGTTAAATACGGTAGCATGTGAATGTAAAATCCGAAGAGAAGGTTTAGTGAGTTTAGAATGTAAACATAGAGACTGGTATTTTGCGTATCGAGCGATGATGGTTTCCATTTATAAATGTATTAGTCGATTTTAAATAGAAAGTTATAAGTAAATTGGCGTTTAGTAAATTATATTCTCTCTCGCAAAATGTAATTTACACTGAAAAAAAAAAATGAAATATTCCTGAAAGAGTCATGCAATGTAACTGCATATATATAGTTTTAGAAATCGACTAATGAAAAATATTATAATTTATTTTCCAAAATATATTCAAAATGAAAGTAAGAAAAGGAAGTTGCCTAAGAGACTGCAACAAATGCCGTTTAGTTAGACGTCCAGCGTTCTACTGACTGGGCGATGGGTTACACGGAATTTAACATCAGAGGAAAATATTAAATAAGGTAACAACGTGCTTCACGAATTAAGAAGATGGTAATATGTTACTCCAACGAATTACGCTGAGTTTTATTCACTTAATGTTTATGAACTACTGATAGGAATCTCCGTTGATTGAGTATATTTCAACTGCTGGAAAAAGGAGCGATTACGATTACGTCACTAAACATTTTAAAATTATTGTATACTTATTAACGATAGGCAATTTTTATTTTTGCTTTGCGTGTGTGGACAAAATCCCAATAATACTAAAATTTAAGAACTCCAAATAACGCCAAAGTAATAACATGATGCTAGTTTTTTAATTATTGTCAATAACTATGTACATATATTAATAACTCTCTGAACCATAAACGGATATAACAAGGGACAACTTCAGAATACTTAATAATACAGAACGTAAGGAAACCTTTAACGGGAACAGTTTAATTACAGCACCATAAGAATAAACTCTATCGACATTTTCAACAGCACATAGTGAATTTCTCATTGATGTAACAGTTCGTTGACGAATGAGATAGCACGGCCTTGTCCTATTTCAATTCTGTCAATGAGCTCGTCCAGCTCACATGTATTTTTGGAATTTGTACTTATGATCGATTGTTGGTTGAATGTCTGCATAATATGTTCTAATACTATTTTTCATACGTTTACTGTAATCCAAATTTAAAAAAAAAACTCCTAATCACGTAGCTGGGTAAATAGAAACATTTGGGAGCCTCAGGTAGCATCTCTTACTTCATATTAAAGATTTTGTTGAACTAGCCCATATAGACTCATTCTGCTGCCGTTGTTTACGTACATGTGCCTGTAAATTAATATTATCTAGAAATGAGCTTCAGAGAGATCGTACAATAAAAATAACTTGTATTTTTTCACCGCGTGTAAGTGCAAACTTACCTCAAAGGATATGTTGCCATTTATTGCCTTTTTAGATTCACTTTCAGTGCTTATAGCTGTATGTACATTTCTCTGCTCTATTAAATGCTGTCTCTAGAAACTTCTAATTGAGTTTGGCTCTTCTGTAATAAGATAATAGTAAAATGTTAGAGCCCCAAACCATAAATAACCAATAATAAAACTAGATCAATAATGAGTAAGTGCAAAGTCAAATTCCTTGCTTGTGGTTCAACGGTAAGTGGAACTAAACTTTGAAGTCATTAACACTAAATACATGTCTTTTTGTAAACAGCAGACACCAACATATTAAAATGATCTTTAGGTAGGTGGAAAATACGTAGCTTATTAGCATGGTCATTAGAGTGTTTCTACGATTAAAATTCATGGCCTCTGGAAACAGGATGTACTTTACAATCTCATGCCAAATAATTGTGGAATTGAGTAGGCATACATTATGTTATTTATTTCTTGTATTTGAAATATATCTTCCTTACTTCAAATTTTTATCAAGATCGTTGTTCTGTTTTTGTTTGGACGAAAACTTGATGTTGCCATGAACGAAACCGATGCCAATTTTAATACGAAAGTCGAAATAACTGTTCTCCAACAACAAAACTTATTAATGTCCTAGCTGTATATTGTGGATTCATTTTATGAACACAAACTTTCTTAAAAAATCGCCAATTAACAAGATTATAGCTGTTTTGAAGAAATTTATAAACAAGCGCAGTGTCGGATCTAGATAGCTGAAGTTAAGAGCGGCAGTATTGCAAGTGATGTAACGTCTTGGCAAGGAATTGACTAAGCCGTGTCCGTTTAAGGAATTTACATTTACCCATTTTCTCCAATAGCTTGTGTAACTAATCTGCCAGATGCACTAGAAACAAACAAAGATAAACAATCTGTGCACTGTTATCTCGTATTATGTGGGGAAACATTAATCAAACAAATAGAGAAAGGTCTTTTCGCAGCTGCTTGCTTTCAGTGGGCTAAGCTCGTTGCTCTTTTACACAGCCCTGGTAGTCCTGGCGGTAAGGTCGCGAACTTCAGATGGAAAATAGTTAGGCACGTATTTTTGAAACGCACAGGCGAAACATCTTAAATGAGGTGTACGAGAATTTCGATACAATAGGTATTGTTACCTCAAACAGGATCGATTCCTTTACTCTTTCCAACTTGAGGTTACCTAAAGTCTACGAAGTAATTTCAATATTCCTAAAGTATTTTAATATTGGAACAATTTGTTAATGTACTTGACTTGTAAACATGGTGTTGTACAAGTTAGTTACCTTATTTACTAGAGAAATAAGTTAAAATGATTCTTTCCTAGGGATTGTTTAAGCATTTGCACCTAGCCGCAAATATTGGCTAATTCATTTCTTTGGATATTTTTGTTAATTAACTGTATTGATGATTGCTTATGGGTTTCAATAACAATCTGTGAGTAATAAGGCGTTTTAAATGTTTTAAATGTATCGTGCCTTAGTGACAGAAAGTGTGCGTTAGTGACTAGAAATATTCTCTTGAATATTCGTTCGAAAGGACTGATATTGGTTCGAAAAATCAAAGCGATATATTTTCACACGTGACAATTGCTTTCCCTATTTGTTTGGAGTGTGTTCTGAGACCTCTCCTTCTTAAATCTAATTGTTTTCTTCTTCTTCCTTCTTCGTCTCCTTCTTCCTTGCTTCATTCATGCCTTGGGGAAAGTATACGCAACACGTATACTTCATTTCCACAGCGGCGACGATGGTAGTTTCAATCAAAGGAACTGCACCATTTTGTCTTCATGATTTAACCCGTGTATCATCACAGTATAAAACCCGAAGATTAGGTATATTATTCTTAAATAGCTATAATTAGATAGCTGCAACTGAGATAGTTATAATTCTGACGGCTTAGGGCGTGAGGGCTGACTGAAGAGAAATCCATCACATAGAAAAGAGTTTCAGATAAAGTTTGCTCAATATAAACTTATGAAACTTTTTTTGTTAAAATTGTTTTGTTTTTTTCATTCGTCCAGTTCTAAAGCTACATAATGACATCAAATGAAAACCACTTTTTTCAAAACCTAAAAGTTTTACTTTAGTTGAAAACATTCTTCAAATTATGGGATTTGGTAAATCAAAAGTACTTGATCACACAAATAAAAGTTCCCAAAATTCAAACTTGTGCTACTGCCGCCATTTAATTGTATTTTTAAATAAAGCGTGTTCTCATAAAATTGTCATTTTTTAAATTACTTTTTGTTATTTAATAATCCCCTTTCCTCACACTAATGATATATTCAAGTTAATTTATGTAACAGTTTCTGCTCAGAAATGTTTACTTTTGTGTTAGACAGTACAAACGTGGTAAGGAATTAAAATGTGGGGCTAAAAATTAAAAGCTGCAATCTCCATTTTGTGGGTAATCAAGATTTTGATGGAATTGTATACATTAAAGTGTCTAATAACGGTAAATGAAGGTAAAACGCTAACGTCTTGTGTATTGCACAGTTTTTGCGTAGGAACCACAGGGAAAAACGGACCCACATAATATTATATTTACTACGATAAATTTTCTGATGGTTCTCCTGTAAAATATTCTGTAGTGGAGATCGCAGCTTTTACGTTTGAGCCCCACCAATATCCAAGAATATATCATGAATTCAAAAGCAGTAAAAAGCTTAGTGACAGCTATTTTAGCTGTCTGCAAAGAAGCAGAATAAACTTGTAAGATAGACATTCTGTGAGTCCAAACTTTATAATCCATATGAATAAAGTAATTAGTATTTTACATTTCATCATGCCGCAAGTCATAACTTGTATACAAAAAGTTATAATCTCTTGTACATAAACTTAATAGATAAAATTATATTAAATTAATCATGTGGACAGTTACATAAAAACATGACGTAATTTTCAGCTTTCACCAAATTTTAATATCTATCATGATGTTTCGGATTTTTTAAATAACAAATTAAAATGTAACTGGGCGTTACTTGCAATTGTTTGATATTTAATTCTTAGTTACCATCGTTTGAATACTTATGTTATAATTTGTGTTATTTCTCCACAGAAAAATGTGTATTTACTTTAGGAAAATAAAAACATTTGTGAGCAGTTAATTTTGTTGGAATTAATTACGATGTTCTTTAAAATTGCTAAATAAAAATTATGACCATGAGTTTAGTCTCGTGTCCTTTTGTGGGTTCTGGATCGATGAAAAGAATGACGTTTACAACAATTATTTTTAATTTAATGCTGACGAACTAATTCAAACGTATTTAAGTAATGCATGGTTTTTATGAAAACTGGAAATTGGTGAATATCGGGCGAAATTTTTCAAGATAACTGCTGTACCACAACTTTGATTTTTGAAGACTTTTCATACGTTACTGCGGTGGCCAGGTACTTTCTAAACACCAAATACCAAGCATATGCTTTTAATTAAAAAAATGATCTAAAGATTTTTGTCTGTGAACATTTGTTTTATATTTGATGCCATTCGGTGGCTTTAGGATTTGTCAAATTAAAAAAAAACGGTAATTACAAAAAAGATTCATAATTTCGTGCTGAACAAACTATTGGAAACCCTTTTCGATGTAATGCTCATTTCCTGCGAAAATGGAAAAATACTGAATTTGGATTCCAGTTTCCAAGATGGCGGAATTGGAACAAGTTTGATTTTGGGGTATTATAGTATATTACTCGGATATATGCTTTTAAGAATTGTTTTTTCCTCTCTTTTAGAGAAATAACTACACTATATATAATGCAAATTGATTTCGGAAATTGATGAGTATATGGAACTTTAGTGATGAAGTTGAAGTACACCTGATACATTAATAGCTAATTTTCTCAGCCTAATTGTAAAAACCACGTAACTCAAAAATCGTTTTTAACATTTTTGCATTGAAATATTGGTGACGTTGACCTTCCATTGAAATTAGAAATTTGGCACATAAATTGCATAAGAAAATTCCTAATTTCGAACTGTGACTTATATATCGTCAATGAAAACTTTATGTTATTTTTTCACTCATTTGTAAAATGGGCAAATTGGACTTACGTGGTTTGAAAACTAGGGTGATATAATCAGTTATTTGTCAGTAAATTTCGTTATATATCACTAGCGAATTTTCATATTAAATTTTCGACGCTCATTGTGGATGTCGCATTGTTTCTTAGCAGGCTTTAGTTATAATTTTGTTGTTGTGCCTTTTGGTTGTGATGATATTGAACTTGTTATCTGCGCCTGGAATAAGGAGAGATGCCAACAGGTGTTCAGAAAGTACAAATTCCATAAATACCAATATATTTCAAGTGTATTAAAGATTTTATTTTAAAGTGAGCGGGCTATAAATAAAATTAAATCTGAGATGCATTCCTTTGGAATCAACGATTTCCTTCAGAACATGTGACCCCGCTAATACGAGAAATATACCGACTGATAGTAAATATTGTAACTAAACTATAATTTCTTTCTGCCTTCTATACGAATTGTATTTATACTGGTAGTGAGAAAAGGAAGACTTTGGAAATATTCGTGAACATAGATGATCATTGTGTAATTTCATGTTCCTTGTACAGCTTCTTAATACGCATAGTTCCTTCGAACATCTAAACGTTAGGATCATATTCTTGAAAGTAATATTTAATTTGTGTATGAGATGCGCTGTAGTTGGAAATGCAGGGATGTTATTAAGGCCCTATGCTCCCTAATGAATATAGTTCTTCTCAAATTATTGAACTGAATTAATAAGCTCATTTCAAATCGATTGAAGATTTTGCAGGAAAAAAATGCCATATATTTTTCATTAAGTTTTCCTTCATAAAACTGCAGTACAAAAATTCTGCTACTCTTCGAGTTTTTAAACTATTGACGGTACTTGAAAAAAGAGAAAACGTACATTTATTTTGGTATACGCTAATGGATGTATCAACAATTGGCGTCAGTCGGGGAAAGATTATGGCTATTCAATGTTATAAAAGTGGCTTATGCTTCAAACTTACAAAAACCATTAAGGGAAACACTGGATTGAGAGAAGAAGCCGCCGACTTATGCCTAAGGTATTATTGCGAAATGGTTAAAAAAGAGAGAATTGACAATTTGCACAAACAAATATTATAAATTATCTTATTGATATGATATCATGCAACTATGTGTCAAACAATGTATATATCGTCGCTGAAATAACCAAAAGGTTTATCTAAAACGAATCACGTGTTTGAGGCTAGCATGAACTTTGTCAGCTTCAAAACCAAGACCACTTTTGGATATTCATTAACTCATCTTGAAGATCTCTAAGGATAAGTGTTGCAAACTTCTTTTGTA
This sequence comes from Lepisma saccharinum, assembly GCA_022664845.1. Taxonomy (NCBI): domain Eukaryota; kingdom Metazoa; phylum Arthropoda; class Insecta; order Zygentoma; family Lepismatidae; genus Lepisma; species Lepisma saccharinum. Next base: position 12,983 of record JAGDQP010032646.1, on the reverse strand, counting down.
TAATGGGATTAACAAAGCTGGTATTTCCGGTAGCTGTTTTCAGAATTCACTTCACTGAATTCAGAATTCAGAAATTAGGTCACTTCGGTCATTCGGTCTGACCCGTTCCAAAACTTGACTGGTGACTCGATTGTTTCGATCTAGGAACTATAATAACCTGACAATTTTTGGGCTCATATTTATCATGTTCTGGGAGTAATGTTTTCAAACCCGTTCACCCCTGAAAGAAGCACTTTTTTAATTGTAATTAGGAAATATATGAGAACTCTGCTTTGTCCTCCGGTTAACGGGGTCGAATTGGGTGATATTGCTCACAAGCATAGACACTTTGACCGGTCCACAACTTGACCCGGTGATCCGCTTCAGCTGTGTCTTTATTACATGTAAATAATTATATTTTGTTTAATTTCTGGGTGAAAGGACTGAAATAGTATGAACTAAAAGGGTACATCGTGACCATTGCAAAATCATGTTGGATGATTAAAATTGTTAAAAGCTTCCTTGTGAAATACAAATTTGTCCTCGCAGTGTAAAACATTTCGCATTTTTTTTCTAAAAGGAAAAATCACTTAATTTAAAAGTCACTCAAAGACATGATATGATATACACTGCGAGGTCGAATTTGTACTGCACAAGAAAACTTTTGAAAATTGTAAGCAGCCAACACAATTTTGCAATGGTTACGATCTACCTGGCCTTGGTTACTCCGCCTAGAAATTAAAATAAATACATTTACATTTAATACGACCAGAGTTGACAGGTTCACCAGTTCAATCTGGGCATACAGGGCAAGTTTTAGACCGGATCACCGGGTCTATGCTTGTGACTCAGCATGACCCGTTGACTCGTAAGATAAAGCAGAGTTTTCAATTATTTCCAAAGTTCCTTAGAACAGTGTTTATTTTAGTTGTGACCGAGATCGTCAGTGTTACACATAGAGCACGATAAATACGAAACCTAAAAATTCTCAATTCATTAAAGTTCTCAGACCGGGTCAATCCGGACAAGTTTCGGGTCGTGGCATCTATATTCGGGGCAAGCGACCCAATTTCAACTGTTAATAAGAAAAACTACCTGAAATACTAGCTTTGCTACTCCTATTAACGAAACTTAGTTTGCAATACTGACCCTTTGACTTCTTCAGGCAGTGTTGGGGACTAGCCAACTGTGATCTAGGATTCGAAGTTGACAAACTCGATTGTAACTTCTCACAGGTAATTTTTAGGATACATCTTTTGGTTATTGCAGCGACAATATGGTACTTACAATGGATGGGAAAATATGCAACTTACCTTATGCATGAGTGTATGATGACCACTCATTGAGTGGATGATGCCTAATTTGTAGTTTTATATTGTGATTAGGATTCATAGCCATAACAATGAAAAGAAAGGACCTCATAACTACATAATATGAAACGTGACAAACTTTCATTAACACATGTGAAAGTATTTCAACTACTTCTGAAAAATGTTGAGAAGTCATCACCTTAACGACATTTGCATGAAACAGCATATTTATCTCCTTTATGATATAGTAATGTAATATACAACAATTTTATGTACTAATGTTTTAAGTGCGGTTTGAAATATGTAAGAAATTAATTATGTATTAGAAAAAGAAAATATTTGTATAGAGCACATATGTAATCTATATATTAGAAATGTTCATGTGTGCTCTATTGAATAGCAAAGTTCAAAGCAACAAATGTTGAACCAGAAAGCAATGAAAACTCTCACATGATGCTTGAATATACTTTACATTCTTAGGTGAATTCTTAATTTAAATTTCATTAAAGTAACTTAGTTAACTTTAGCTTGTATGGACCGTTTTTAGTAACTTTGATTTCGCCCTATCACGATTATAAATGCAATAATAGTTAAAATGCAGATCCATGTCCCATCCGGAATTTCAACTCGCTTCGAGGTGCTGGTTGAGAGCCCAGCCCACACAGCTACCAGATCGATGTTTAAATTTCGTGTAATCACTTCTAATTAATTGTTTCCTCTAAACTTGAAAACACAAACGTAGGTAAATTACCACATAGGTAAGTAATAGCGATAACATTGAATAAAAATATGGAAAAGCTAAGTTGTCGACCTCTGTAACATTAATTCCAATGAAAGTATGAAATATTGTATCTTCATTATATTTAGAGATGATTATGCATTTTCCTCCATATTTTATTTGCTTCTAGTTGCTGAATTGCATTTATTTAAATCGTACACCTAATTAGTAATGTATTTCAAAATGCTTTTGTAACGCATTTCACCTTTTGTTTAAGCAAGATAAATGATATTTAGACACGCGTCTCATGAATAAATATTTTTACATTGCTTTGTCATTGTGACAATAAGATAATTTCATACAAGGCACAATAAGGAAAAAATTGACCGAATTTATAATGTCGTTCTTTTTGACTGAACTTTCTTTTAACCAGGGCAAAGTCCTTTACATTCATTCCTTTTTATTCCAAATACGAAAATAGAACACATGTTCTCGCAACATCATTCAACATCTAGCCGTCTTTACCATTCTTTCAATCTGTTTTAGACATTAATTTAAAATACGATCCCTGCATTATAATGATCTGTTTGAAATAATTCAGGATAAACTACTTAACAATGACCGAATTGCTGATGATTTTAATTTGATGCACCTCCCTCTATCTGATTGCTTAGTAGGGAATATTGTTTCAACCACCGACACTCATTACATTTTCTTCTTACAAGCCTCTTGAGCAAGTAGTGTTTTAACGAAACTCCTGATATAGATGCAAATAAATTGCAATGCGAATTAATTGTTAACTGTGCGTAATGGCTGTAACAGCGAGTCCAGCGATCACTTGTTGAACGATCGTGAAGATTGTAACGTTAGCTATGATAGTTGTCTTTTTAAGTTGACAATTGCAGTAATCATTGAATTATTCATTTTTACCCTTTTCCTATGGGGCTCAATGAATGTTATTTCAAAATATATTAATCATATTAATCCTTCTACCATTACTTACTATAATCTGCTCGTAATAATTATATGCTATTTCCTACTTCCCTTCTACAATAAAATTTCATTAAAAGGGGGACAAGTTGCTGTGGTTAAAGTTCCATTCTCTCTCTCTCTCTCCTCCCCTGTCTCTCTCTTCAGATGACTGTATAATATTGAGAGTTATTCGGCCTGACCTTAAGTCGTCTAAAGGCCTTGAATAAAATTCCAATTGAACGGTTACAAGTAACATATTCTGTGTTCGTAATCATTGCTTCAACATTGGTATATTAAGTACATTACAACCCTCAATGTAAAGAAATATTTCTTAGCGACGATACATATTTTAGGAAGAAAAAAAAGTTATGCCACAAAACAGTTTTTTTTTTATTTTCTTCATCTGCTGGTGTTTAAACGGCTCAATAAATATGTAATATGGTATCCTGTGGTCATTAATAAATATTTTTTCTTCGTTCTTTAACAGTTTTGTAACCCAATTTTTTCGCCAATAGAACGAGCTATTCAGCACAAAATCGCTAGAAATAAGATCCAGGGTTTCCCCGATACTTTTCAAGAGTGGATGCAATTAAATCTTCATCAGAGAATCAAATCCGAAAGTACTAAACTAAAATTGAAAGATTTATAAATATTAACTATAACAATTTCAGTTTTTAACGTCACTTACAATATTTTACTTCTAAGCAGCTATCAACATGTACTGTTACATAAATATTTTCGATAAAATGAAATATTTTTTCAACATATTACTTACATACTCGTCGGATACAAACGTTGCTAATAAGTGCCTTACACCTTTAGCATTGTTCGGAAACGGGATGTTGTTAATTGTTTAAATAAATGACATTGTTAATTGTAAAGGTTTTAAGAATTATATTTCCTTGTTGTTTATATTGTTCTCAATTCCTTCATCTAATGGTTCACTGAAAGTAGCACTTATTACAAAAGTCAGCAAACTTAAGATTTGCTTTTAGCCTCTCGGAGCAATGATTTAATGTGTAACGGGTACATGTACTGACAGAGTGGACTAGCGTTCTATACACAATGGAATGATCTTGCATGCGTTATGTTGCCACATATACACAGAACGTTTGTTTTCGAAGTCGATTTCTTTTGGAGGTAAGAGTATGGATCTTGATAAACAAAACAATTCACATTACCATAGGTCAAATTCAACTTCGTTTATACAGAAATTGTAAATTAGATTGAAAATACTTCTCTTACAATGGAAAATCAAATGAACATTTCGCCATAAGCCAGAAAGTGTATATTAAATTAACACTAAATTTCTTGCAAATGTTTTGTATCAATATTTCTATGCTTGTATCATACAAATTGTGCTGTAAATAAACATGGTGTCAGTGTTGTAAAACTAGTATAACTGTATTTTTAAATGGTACTATTGTAAAATAATAAATATACTACCTTAATCTTTAAAATCAGTGATTTTCTACATCAATTGTCATTAACTTACAATTCAAATTTAAAAAATAATTGCCACTGATATCGTCGGCACATAACGTTCTGTCTTTGCCGCTGTTTCGAACAATTATTAACCTAAATTTCTGGGACACCAAACAGTATTTTCTACTTTTTTTAATTTGCCTTTAATTCAGTTTCCTAATTCCAAGTGAAGTCGAAATCACAAGGCTCAAGCACACCTTATGTTTATTACGAATTCAGTTAGATCCAAACAGTAGAAAAATCGAATTTTAAATGTGTTTGGACCAATTATTAACAAGCCACGGACATATTTCGTCTATATGTGGCCTTTCAAAAATATTATTTTAATAAAAGCTGACTTAGCATACAAGATTTCCCAACTTACATAATTATTGCTCATTGATTTGCTGTTACTTTTATTATTTTATAATATTTTACGCTTATTATCACTTACAGTAAAGAAAATGTTTTATAACCAACAATAGAAATATTCCCCTTTTCCCGAAATAAAAGCAATGACCGTTTGATTCGAAATTCTGTACTTATCTCATCTTAAGATTGTAGGGTTGCGTTAGTACGTTATTACACGCACCTGCCTGCTGCGCATCTTGCTCGCTTGGAACAGCAAGATGCTCGCTTGGCTTACTATTACACGCATCTGCAAGCAGTGTAACTTGCTGAAGTTCCATCTTTCTCTCTGTCCTTTCCCACGTAGACAGCTTGAACGGGTAAGGGTTGCCAGAATAGTTTCCTGGGCGGTGTCTAGCAGTAGTAGTATGCTGTTTCTCCTAATAATTTTAGCACGGGCCATAAAGATTAGAATACTGCATACATTCTAGGCCAGTGATGCCCAACCTACGGCCCGTGGGCCAGATCTTGTACATAAAAAGGAAGTTTATGCTTGTTTTTAAAGTATTATTATTAATCATATTTGCTTGTGAAATATTATTTTTTTTACTTGCAAATATCAATTGCTAGTAAAGGAGGATATCCACAAATATGGAATGTACAGGCTACCGAATACTTTTAACAACACTAAAATATTTTATCCCCTGGCATTGGCAAATTTGATATGGAAATGTTTTTCAAAGTGTCTAGATCATCCCTATTAAGGCAGTGGCGGATCCAAACAGTCCCACCTCAAGGGCAAATACTTGATTTTTGGCATAATTTAAATAATTAATTTCAGAGGAGGATTTGATTTTTTCCACACAAACAATTTATATAAACATATCAATTTTGGAGGATTATAGGTTTCATATTCCATCAACCATTTATTGTATGTTGCAACATTGAAGTTTCTTTGTTCATTGGCTCATCTAAAAGAACATACTTTTCTTAATACGTTAACAGAGAATAATGTAAGAACTGGAACACTTCAGATAAGACACAAACATTAAATACAAAGATTTGCTTTCTAGTGTTCTTTTCGGCGACAAGGATTGAATAATTGACTCCCTAATTGCAAGTCTAATCTAGTCGTAAAAGTGCACGCGGATGTAGCAGCTAGTCGGGAGCAATCCTACAAACAGATGGGATATACCATCAATTCTACGAAAGCATTAATAGCTTCTAACCAGAAACTGAGGTCGAATATCGGTCACATGGCCAGTACGATGTTCTTTCTATTGTTCTTATCGGTCTTATTGTTCTTATCGGCATTGTATTCTCTGTACTCACGAAATGATACAATTTGTGTCAAATGTGAAATCAAACTATTTAAAATATTCTCGCCTATTCTGAGGATCAGAATATTGGTAAAAGAAGAAACTGGTTCATTCAACTGTTAAACAGTGTCCAATCCAGATAACTGGTTAGAAAGTTTTACTTTTGGTATTCATCCCAAATGAAGTACCTAGATTCCACTGATTTATTAGCGTTAGATATTAACCACATTAGAATATCAATTTGAGACAAAATGAAGCTGTAAGGACCAACATGCGATATTATTGATTCTTAAAGCGACTCTTACCATAATCTACATGGTAAGTGGATTATAAGATTTCGGCAAAAGTCTTGTTAGATTAATTTCCACCATTGTAACCAACGTTCTTGAGGTTAGAGTATTCAGCAATGGTACAAATCATCACATTCTAACAGGCAATGGAAAATTGCCTGTGGGTATTCTATTCAGAAAACTGTTCTCAGGCTGTGCATTCATGCAGTCAATCCAATAGTCATAATTGAAGATTTTGGCACCTGGTTATTCAGGAACCAATCAAAGTCAATATTTCTAAGGGTTGCTTACTATTCACGATCAAGGACCTTGATTAAAAAAGAAATTATTTTGATTTTAGACAAATTTCACATCTAGAGGAATTTTCGAAAGTGCTGAGTAGATTTGAATCGGCAGTTTGAAGAAGGCAATAAACGCCAAAAATGTGAAAATCTACTTTATGCCGGATTTGATATCTGGAAGGGATGGCGCATTTATACAATACACAAAGAAAGCAAAAAAAAAAAACATGAGTAAAACCTTCAAAAATTGGTAAATAGAGATGGGCAAAACTTGCGTAACAGCTATTCTTCACTGCCACATGGGATAAATTGCTATGACTGCTACAACCGATGAAAAACAGTAGTTACTGGCTTAGCTGCTATTTTTCTCCGAAGCTTGTTAATAGTACAACAAATTGTTTCCTGTTTTCTAAAGAAACAGAACTGCTGGGATAACGGAACAAAATGGCAGAGACTTGTCTGCAGAGAGGACAACCATGATGTGTGAACACTACGTAATTAGTAGCGTCTGTTACTGGTGTACGGAATTGATATAAAGAGTTCTTAGAAAGCACGAGTTGGTAGTTGGCTACGTGGAGTAATGGATAAGGCGTCGGAGTTGTAATACAGTGGTCCCGGGTTCGATACCATTTCATCGCAAGTTTTTATTTATAAAATGGTTTATATTTTATTTATATTTTAAATAGGTTATTTTGAAATGTTATTGTGTAATTTGTTTTATAACTTTATTTGCACTTACCGTTTTTTGTAACATTTTCCGTTTATTCTGATTCTGTAGTCCGATTCAGATTTAATAAAATGGTAAAAAAAATGGGTAAGGCATTGGACTTGGGATTCAGTCGTCCCAGGTTCGGTACTCCTTCACCTATTTTTTTTATTTTTAAGAGAAACTCCTTTTTATTTTGTAGTTTCGAAGGAAAGCTCTGGTCTTGCTATTAGACTTTTTTCTTCCTTTGAGGCAGTGAAAACAGTACGCACATTAAATAGTTTATAAAATTCACATAATTTAGAAAAAATGAACCAGCAATTTGAAGAAGTAAACAAATGCTAAAAAATCGAAATTAGTTTTTAACTAAAAACGCACCTCAAGTGATACCCGCTTATCATAAGGTAGAAGAAGGAACGATAGCTAGTTATAGAATGATTTATCTGGCCTTGGAAATATTAGTCAGTTTGAAGAAGGGAACAAAGCCACTAGCGTCTCAAAACAAGAAGGCCTATTTTCGAAGATTCAGTCTAACTCAAACACGATTCAGTCGCGTGTGCAATAAAAGAGAACACCATACCTGACTTTACCAAACTTCTACGTGGCCTTGATCACTAATTGTATTAAATTTCCTAATACAGTTTATATAATAAAAAATCACAGCCATATTCTCCCCGAAGGGAGGAGTTGGTCTACTGCTCCCACGCTGACCAAACGGGTTGGGAGAAGAGAGCTGAAGCTCTCTCTGTGATCGCCACTGTCTTTTATTCCTGCAGCTCCCCAGTTGTCCCATGATGCTGGGTCAACACCCAAATTTTTTAATTCCCACCGGGAATCGAACGCGGGACCCCTCGCACTGAAGTCGAGCGCGCTAGCGACTAGGCTACGCAGGAGCTCAATGCGTTTATAAATATATACAGTATATATATATTATAAAATATTGTTTACATATATATGAAAAGAGAAACTTTTTTTAAAAAAAAGAAAAAGAAAATCACACCATGATTCGATCTTGGGTTCTCCGTATTAGCTTTCCGACATGCTACCAATCCACTAAATTGATAATTGGAAACTATCTGCTTGTCAGTCTCATTTACGGTGAAGGAGTAATGCGCCTGTGCGATGATCCCGAAGTAAGAGGAGTTTCTTGTATTTGAGACACTACAACAGGGCACTTGTGATTAGCGATAGAAAGAGCGCATTGTGAAAACACGAATTAATCTTGCGTGCAATAAAAAAATCCCTTTCGGTAGGCTTACAAGCTGATGTAGATCTCGAAGTTTTTTTTTTATTTTCAAACATTCAAATTTCGTCTTACATGAGAGCTATCGAGAAACTATTTATTGATTTGTAGATTATTCATCAAGAGCTGCTCAAAGATACCCCACAAGACCCGTAGGGGGTTCGCTCCCAACTTCAGTGTTTTTGAGAGTATGCGCCTCCTTTATCTTAACCAAATTCTCCCTGCAGCACTACACCACAACGGAGTCCATCTGCACCCTCCCACGGGGGGCTGCCCCCCCAAAGGGGAGGTTTGCCCTATTTATTGTTACTACTCTTGGTCATAACACTTCATAGAAAATTTCGTTTCTCTACCTTCAATGATTGGGAAATTCGGTTTTTGGGGCGGCCATTTTGGATCCAAGTAGACGACTTTTTGAACGTTTTATTATATTGTCGTGACCTACTTGTGATGGTACATATTTAGGTAAAATTTCATTTATCCAGCTCAAACGGTTTGCAAAATGGGATTTTGGGCGGTCATTTTGGATCCAAGATGGCGACTATTCCCAAATGTTACAATATTTTCCTAAACTACTCGTCATAATGCACCTTTGTGCCAAATTTCGTATCTCTAGCTCAAACGGTGTCGAAAATGGATTTTTAAGTCCGCCATTTTGGATCCAAGGTGGCGTCTTTGGATACATCACGTAATATTTTAGTAACATACGAGAGATAATGTACCGGGTTACCAAATTTGATATTTCTAGCTGCAGCCGTTAAGGCTATATAACAATGGGTTCGGCGGCCATTTTGGATCCAAGATGGCGACTTTTTCACCATTTCGTAATATTTTTTGAACTACTAGTGACAATACACCTTTGTGCTAAATATCGTATCTCTAGCTCAAAAGATATGTAAAATAGATTTTTTGCTTCCGCCATTGTGGATCCAAGATGACGTCTTTGAACTCATTAGGTAACATTTTCGTAATCAAAAAGTGTTGTTGTACCTTTATGCAAAATTTGATTTCAATAGCCCCAGCGGTTTAGGCTGTGTATTCTATACAACAATGGGTTCGGTGGCCATTTTGGATCCAAGATGGCGACCGATTTTGCTCATTAACGAACGTAACCGAGCTATTAAGCCTAGAAACAACATATTACAAATTTGGTTCAAATATCTTCAAAATTATGGCGGCTAGCTTTTTAATATATATACTTTGATATCGTACCGATCTCAATAGGTAGATTTTCATCGAAATCGGCCTAAAAATACCGTACCCGACTTATCTAACCTCCACATTCGTTTGTTCACTAATCTTATTAAATTTCCTAATGCGTTTATATATATAAAGAGAAACGTTATTTTCATTAAGAAAAAAAAAACCGCACCAGGTTTCGATCCAGGGTTATTTGCATTAGCTTTCGAACATGCTATCTTGCGCTAAATGGCCAACTGGATGCAGTTGTTTGGAAGTACTATTTACTGTTAAAGAGTAATGCGCATGCACGAAGTGGCTCAGCTCTTCCTGTCGCTAGTCGCAAGTTATTATACTAATTCAGCATGAAACAATTACGCGTCCCCCTACCCACCGTACCCACCGCTTTCTACTTTTCTAATTAAATCGTGTTTTGATGTACTGTTTCTTCTCCACCAGAAAATCCAAGCTCCGATAATTACATAGAATAGTTTTACAACAGTTATGGTAGGAACTAAACTACCTTCGTCCATATCTCTACTGCACACGTAACAGGATACAGGTAATTGGGTTATTCGAAAATATTGTTTTAAACTTCTTTTTCACAGACGGGAATAACTAACTCCCATTTAGATACGTTTTCATACACTGATATTTTAGCTGCTATTGTTAACAGATATTTACATATAGCAACTAATACTATCACTGTTACGGAATAAACAGCAGTTTTGTACATTTGTAGGGCCAAATTTCTGACAGTGGATAGACGGGAGGAAAAAATTGAATTTATTACTTAGGCCCCCTACTTGTAACTTTCGAATTCATTGTGCATACATTTCTTGTAAATAACATTCATTTGAAGGTTTCTTTTGCGTTTTTCTTCATTTTCTGGTGGATTTTTCCATTCTTCCGTCTCAGCACTTAAAAAAAGAGCAGACGTTTTTCCATACGTTTGAAGAAGAAAACAAATCCACCATTTTTATTTAACTCTACAGGAAAATATACAATACTTGTAAACTATCTGAGCAGTACGAAAGTATCAGAAGACCGTTTTGAATATTTAGTAGCAATATTGTTTTCTTTCAATAAATAATAAACATATTATACAGTGTTTGTTAAATTCCCACAAAACAGCTTTTTGGATTTGTTGCCTTCTTCAAACGTACGATTCATTTGTAATTCCAGAATCCAGCCCGGCGATAGCCAAAGCCAAATTAATTTTGAAAATTACAAGACCTCCCAGCACTTGCTGTTGAAGCAAGGAATACTTGAAGGAAAATAAAGCCATAACAGGTTTTCAACCAGTTTTACCACAAACTTTGCTTGTGGTAACACATTTTATAACAGTTATGGTGACTAAATAAAGTAAGTCCGAAATCAAATTTCAATTTTAGGAACAATGCATAATACAATGTATCTAAATAGTTACATTTGCTGTTCACAGATATCCGGATGTGATTGTTTCACAGAATAGCCTCTTAGCTGCGCCTACACTAAAAATATATTTTGATAAGGAAACCAAGTTATTCAAGTTTCTAAATTAAACAGACTCTGTCTCCACGTATAGTATACTTTAAGCAATCCATTGAACACTGCTAAAATAGCTAAGAACAATATTGAGTTATTCCACTTGGTTTAAATAAATATGATTTGTAGTTGTATACCTTTGTCGTTGTCCGCAAGTTGAACAAAACCGAAAAACACTTTTTTTTTTAACTGTGCTTTAAAATAACACTGTTCAACACTGATTTTTTTTCTTGAAAAGTAATAAGATTCTTTTTTCTGATGAATTCGAAAATGAAATTCGTTTTCCCGTACCAGGTCTCAATTTTTGGAAAAACCGAAAAACGCAATTGCAAATTCCATTTTTCTAGAACTAGGCTGGAAAAATATGGAAAACAGAAATCCTGAATATAATATTGTTAGTCATCATTATTCATACACTTCAATATGTTAAACCCAAACATTCATTAATATAAAATGAATACTCTCCCCTGCCCCCCGTAACTTAGAAGCCATTTTTTGTGGCTTCTAAGTTTTTATTTCCTGTGATTATTGTGGTGTCGTCTGCATATAGTATGGGTCTGGCATGAAGACACTGGGGAAAAGCATTTAGATAAACAACAGCACCAAAAAAAAGGGCCAGGAACGGATCCTTGAGGTACTCCTTTGTTCAAGGTCAAAGGATTTGAAATATTATTATCAACTTAATTACTTGTATCCTGTCGGTAAGATAAGAATATAATAGATTGAGTTCCTTCCCCATTACACCATATAATTTTAGTTTCTCAATGAGCAATGCATGGAATATTGAATCGAAAGCCTTACTTAGGTCGACCAATGTAAGAGATGTAATATTTTTCTACATCTGTATATTCATAATATGTAATGTAATAGATTCATAATTTGAATATATCTCACTTACTACTTTCTCCATAGCGTTTATGGTGCTAACTCCGGGTCTAAATTCATATTGCGCTTCATCTAAGAATTTACTATTGGTAAGTTCCATCTCAATCCATGCAGAAAAAAGATAAATTGTACCCTCATAGTCTCAGATTTTGTTCAAATTATTTTTATGGGTAGTACCACCCCATCTTTTGTTTCGCTCTAAAGGAATTTCCAAAGCGGTTGCAGGGTTTCCTAAGCAGTTGCCAAGTTTTACTCTAAATTTATCATTTCAGGTAATTTTGTGTTTTCAGCCACTTTCAGGACAAATATCAGGCACAAGGTAAAAGGTAAGAGCATGAGCTTGCTTTCACATTGTAATATAGTTATTTCTTAATAAAATGACGTCAGAATTGCCTACATTTGACGTCACACCAACGAGAACTCGATATTTCAAAATGGCGGTTTTCACGAAAATGACAATTTTTGAAGTTCTTTGTTTTCGTGGTTAGGAACGTACTTTTTTTTTTGCTTTTTCGTGTTGGTTGTACAAAAGGCATACAGAAGTTCATAAAAAACGATTCACGTCTTACGTCACTCGCTTACGTTTTCAGTATTCGACTTGCAAAAGGGGCGAAATATAAGAAAATGTGGTATTTCAAGCGCCATTTTCTCAAAAAAGCCTGCTTCACAAAATTTAAAATTTGGTAGGCTATTAGAGTTAGATACTTGTAACAAACTCTGTAAGTTTCATTCTCGACCCGTTACTAGTACAGTTTTTGCGGG
>JAGDQP010032645.1:0-19847 GCA_022664845.1 Lepisma saccharinum | reverse complement strand
AAACAGCTCAGCTCACCCTTCCCGCTAAGGACAGATATGTTTACTTTCTTTAAAGAAGGAACAAATTGCTACTCTTTTGCCAAATAAGATACGGTGTTTGTTCTATCTCGTATGTGTTTGTAAGTCAAAGTGGTGTGAGTGTGTAAACAACCTGGGCAGGCAAACAGCACAGCAACACGAGCGTGGAGTATCCCTCACAACAAGACGAAAGAGAGAGAGAGAGAGAGAAAAAAAAAGAGTCCAGTTCCAGTCCAGTCAATGTTCAGTTTAGATAGATGAAGCTGGGGCAAAAGGAAACGTGATTGACATGGAACCGCTTTCAAGTTTGTTTCTTGAGAGTAAATCTGATGCTTCTCTCTCCTGCTCTCGTAGTCAACAACGAACTCCATCGACGAGTAGCTCTTCCGCCTTCCTTTCTTGTAGAAACCTTTTTATCTTCTTCCCAACGGAAAAGCAAGAAAGTTTGGTGATAGTGGAAGTGTTGCCATCATCAAGTATTATCGGAAATTCGCAAACAATTCTTGAAATGGAAAAAAGCTAACAAAATGATCGGGATCTTCCAATTTTAGAGTCACAAGATTCAACAAGTGAGGCGGAACGTAGTCGGGAGAACATGTGTTTTAGCTACTGCTATAGGCTGTTCCGTTGGAAAAAATTGCGGCGAGACCTTTCAACGACACTTCAACCACATTCCTGGCCCTGAGATGAAAATTACCCCCTATCTGTGGCACCGTCTCTTCAATCTGGATGAATGATGGAGAAAAGTCACCAAAGTGGGACAAAAAATATGCACAGTAGAAAGTTTCATACCTCATACGTAAGAGAAAAATTGAATGTGTGTGTCTATACAGATTATTATTATTTACCAAGCTATTGTGGTCTACTACTACGCACAGTCTTGTTGCTGGTATATTGACTGACGTTTCTCCCTTGTCAATGTCACTAAAATCCCGACTGTTATATTCCCCTTCTGCATGTAAGTAAACAAAATTACTATAGCAGTGTTATTATTACATTCAGCTCAAATGGATACAATTCTACTTACACGGAACGGAATTCCCGGAACACCATCTGACTCTTCACTGCGGGAGTACCCCAAGGATTTATATTGAGGCCTTTACCTTCTGTTCGTTTCATAAATGATGTTGGGAAACTAATTGAGTCAAATACGAGAGTTGTACTGAAAATAATACATGTCTGTCTAAAAGCTTTAATACTGATGTTACATGTCTGAAATTGATATTACTGTGAGAGCATATTTAAAAGCATAAACGACATGTTTTTCTTTTATTTCAGTTTAATAGAACAATTGTGTGTTTTGTAATGACTAAGCGGAATATTATTCAGCAATAAGTATTAATATACATTTGCGTCATCTTTGAAGCAATTTCTAAAAAGAACTTCAGATCTTAGCACCAAGTCTTAATCGCCTGTATCACTGAATCTGGTATCCTGAAGAACGTTCTTCAGTGTACAGAAGAGGTGAAGGTCTCACGGTCTTAGATCAGGGCTGTACGGAGGAGAGTACACCTGATCACTACGTTTGTGCAAGACATTGTCATGGTGCAGTTTGATGACATGGACATTTTTCTTAGATCTTTATTTTCTGATTGCTTTTCAAAGTCTCTTCAAGGCCGCAAGATAGTCCAGGCCGGGATGGAGTTTTCCAGGGCCTAAGTTAAAGGTACCATCCCGGCATTTTCCTAGTGTGATTGAGGGGGAAAAACTGGATAAATCTGTTAGGATGGTCCGACCTCCCGAATGAGAAGCCAACGCTTTACCAACTGGGCAACTGTCGCTCGGTAAATCACTCACGCACTCACGAATCAATCAAACTCTCTTCTTATGTTCTTTTTATCGCGCTCTCTCTCTCTCGCTCTCTAATGATGCATTTAACTAAAAATTTCTAATGTTAAGTTTAACTGTTTCTAAAAGAAAAGATAGTCAAAGAGAATTTTTAAACTGGAACTTATCGCTTCTTTTCTCTCTCTCTCTCTTTCTCACCTTCTGTCGCTCACTTTGGCCGCGATTTCTTTCTTGATCTTCAGGTTAGTTGTTATCGACAACACTAGATGGCTCTTTGTTAAACAGACATAAAAAAAGAGCGGGTGGAAGAAGAAAAGGCAAGAACAAAATCGATGATAAAGAGAGAGCAAGAGAAAAAGAGAAAAGGAAGGTGACGTTTCTTCGTAAACTGATCCAGCATTTCTTTTCTTGTTGTTGTAGCTAGGCTTGTACCACCTTTCATTTGTTTTCTTCACTACTTTTTTTCTTCTTCCTAAAAAAAGCATCAATTCATGAGATTTCTTCTCAGAAAAAAAAAATGTTGAAAGCTGAGATCCTCTATAGATTGCCTCCTGTGAAGATTGTCTCAATGTGTGTGTGTGTGTGTGTGTAGGACAAAGCCTATCTCACGTGTAGAGGAAAACTCTTCTCTGATCTTGTATAACGTCTAATGCTTGGTTGCGTAACGTTTTCATCTTCAAAAGAAAGGATTGTGTCGTCAATGAATTCAAAGCATTTCTACTCACGCTTCCTTTAAAGGTGAATTTACTTGCAGTTGGCGAGTGAAAGTAATATTATTCACAAGTCTGTCTGTCGGTAAAATAGAATCTGACAAACTGTTTGAACCATTCATTCTCCTGTCACCTGTGACGGGGGGAATGAAACTCTTACAGGGAGTAAACGTCACGTGTTTGTGAGTATGTAATTTCGTTGGTTGGCGCATAGAGGCGCTGGTATCGTATTTACACTCTAAGGTCATTTATTAAGGCAAGGCAGGATCTTAGCATTGAATTAAATACTTTGAGAGACAAATTTGAAGTCGTAGACGAGTATGAGTATGACTGACTTTTTCTTCTCTCTTCCTAGTGTTGATGTGAAGAATTTTTAAGGTAAGCTTTCACGGTGCTTTTAATTGTTAGCAGTTAGAGCAGATGTTAATCCATTTCTATCCTGAAAGTTAAAATTCTTACAAGGTAAGTACCCGCTATGTCCCTTCCGATTTCGTTCAAATTTTCGGAAGAAATGGATACCAGTGTCCTAACCTTTGCCACGCAAGCGTTCTATTCGCAAATGGACAGTTTCGGAGCTAGAGGCGTGTAAAGTTACGACGGCATCGTCACAACCGACTCCATTTCTCTAGAAATAACAACGCAAGCAAATCACAACTGAATATGTGCCCAATACATCAACTTTAGCAAAGCTTATGAGTGGAGAATGCCGCTTAAAGAAGAGTTCAATACTTGTCCTATGAAACCATAGTAATTTGGAATTGCTTGATAATGAAATTCCTACGTAGGGGATACCCCCCTTAATCATAAACTTCCCTGAAATAGATGTATTGGGTACAACTCCGATTGTGATTTTCTAAACTGACATGGTTTGTGTATATTTTTTCTGGAGGAACCACATCATTTGTGAAAATGCCGCCATAAATTTGCATGCCTCTTGCACCGAAAGCAAATATCTTTCAAAAGTTTTGCAAAGGAATTTTTGTCACACATAGTGCGTAATTTTGATTCGACACTTTTCCAACACCCGGTATTTCGCTATGTGTGTGTGTGGGAGTGGCAAGGGTATATTTTACTAACACACCCACAAACTGTATATATACATAGAGAAATACGGGGGTATTGGAAAAGTGGCAAATCAAGACTATATAACTTGGATTTCACGTGCATAAATAAATGTCAAATCTCCGCCTCTTTAAAGGATTATCCAACGGTTACACGTTATTTACGTAAACGTTTAATTGTTGATACAATTTTGAATTATATGTTGAAGAGGCGGACATTCAACTGTGTTATCAATCTGAAATCAACATTTGTACTGCCATAGACTAAATATTAATATAGACTTACCTATTTTCGTCTGCGCAAAGAGCACGTACTTTTGTTTAAGCCTGCCGTTTGGTGGCTCTGATGACTACTGCTGTAAAGGACCAAATTGAAAGTAGTCGCCAGAGTCATCTAGCGGAAGGCTTCAAAATCACATGCTCCTTAGCACAGACGAAAATATGTAGACGTGATAAGTCTACGTTATTATTTAGTCTATGATACTACTGGCGTACCTATTTGGCCTAAAGATCCATGAAACCGAGGTTAGTTCCCGGGATTACTTTTTGTTTGCCTGGTCACGTGCTGTGGGCATCAATTGAACGTAGTGGTTCGGAGTTCATTTTACCATAAACTGTAGGCCCCATCCTTGAAAGCTCACCATATTGTTTGGGACGTTAATAACAACTCAATTCACCAACCAGATCGAATAAAGAATGTATCGTGTCACTGTATGTATGTGTATACGTTTTAAATATCTCACGACACTCTGCCTTGTATTAGAACTATTCACTTGTTTAAAAAAAAAAAAATTAAAATATATTTTTGAAGGTAAAGAATGTAACGGTATCGGAAATTTAACGTAAAAAACCTACTAAATATCACAGACGCACACACAATCCATTTCAACTCCGTTCAACCTTAAGATCACCCTTTCGTTTGCCTCCATTTTCTGTGAATCCTCTTGTCAACAAAAGGAAAAGGTTCAAAAGCTTTCTTGAACTTCTTTTGTACAAAGGAATCCCATGAATAGTTGTTCACACATGTTTTTCCTCTCTCTCTCTCTTTCACCCACTCACACCCACACGTACACGTAAACAAAAAAAATATAGCCACCAATAACACGGAAGAGAAAAGAAGAAATCGCTCTACATCTTACAAAGAGATCAGTCCCACTGTTTTCTCTTATTGCATCTTTCTTTCTCGTTTTTTTCTTTGGCACAAAAGCACTTTTTTCTGGTAAAACGATGAACATCGAAGACGACAACCCAAAGCGAAAGACACACACACACACATAAACTTCTAGCTCTGCAAAGCGAGACAGTGGATGTGAATTCATCTCGATGTCTACTCCAAAAGAAATTCGGCGACCACAGAAGTCGCATTTCACATTTTATTGCCACGATAAGCCATTTACTCCCGCTGAGAGAGACGAAATTATATTTAGCAGCAGAACATACAAGGGAAACAGAAAAAAAAACAAGATATATTAGGTACAGAAAATATATTTTTTTAAGGTATCTATACAGAACATAAGATGGGTTGCTTACTACTGTCGTGGCAAGTTCACAAAGAAAGTGGGCGAACCTAGTACGGCTCATAGATTGTACGTAGTGACATCTATTTTGCTTTTTCTGAGATTTTCTTTTTAATACCAAGAGAAAAATAAGGAAGAAATAGGAGGTTCCTATTACGAGTTTCTAGAAGACCGTTTCTAGAAAAGTTCATTCGTTTCTTCTAGAAGAAGAAGCAAGAAAGATATGATCACATGGGAATGTGGTTTATCTTGAATGACATGTAGCGAATTTTGCCGCTGTGATCACAATTGCTCATATTTTATCCTTCACGATATGCAAATAGAGAGTCATCTATGGAACTTAGTGACTACAAGTCAGAGATAAGCCATACACCGCTGGTTTTCTCACGATCTAACAAAACTACGACTGATTGTATATAGAGGCAGTTGTAGTAATAGTAATGCTGATGTCCTCGTGGTGATGGTGGTAGTACAGGCACGAAATGTATACACTGCCATGAATGGAAAGGCTCCTTGGTTCGACACTTACGTCTCCCCCACTCCACGACGCAGAGTACAATTACCCTTGTACTCAGTGCTCCTCAATGACGTCACAGTTGTCATAACAAAATGGCCGCCAGTGGTCGTCACGTGTGTGTGCGCTGTAGCTCAACCGTAGAATGTGAATGGCACAACAAAATATAACATAATTCTTACCTGAAGCGCACACACGGCCAATTAAATACATATATTCTGTGACCTAGTTTACTATTTAATGTATGCACCTTATCAACTAATTGGGGAACATACAAAAACGTTTATAGATTATATACGGAATTTATATGCATCATTTTAATGATTCACACGTACACAAATACTGAACGAGCTCGAGATGCCAATACCAATTTTGCCTCTTTGATTTTTAACTTGCATTAATTTTTACTTGAAAAATAGGAAAAAACACTTTTGTTGGACGCACCGAAATCGACCGGAACGAACGAATCATGATACGGGATACGAAGACTCAGTTTTTGGCGTTGCTGCGTACACACTTTTTTTTTCTGTTGCACATAACTATGTTCCGGGCATGGGGCCACCAAAAACATCACACTTGCAGGAAATGACTAGATTTTGTGGAGATTCACTTGCCAAGTTGCTTGTTGTAGTTCACTTCAACGAACCTTTAAGACCCTTTGACCTAACGCATTAAAAAAACTAGCCAAAACACAATTCAAAATCGATGATTTGCACTCAGCAGATGTCACACGTAACTCATCATTTTTTTTTTTGTGGTTAGGTAGCGAGTAGTCTCTTTACGCTTTTCGAGTCCGCCAAAATGTTGACTCTTTCGCACTCTTCGATCTACACTTTGAATACGACCAATGGGGGGTCGGAAGTTCAAAACTGGACGTTGATGCGACCGTTTTCCGTCGTTGTTGTGGCCCCTTCCCCAAGCACTAACCCTTTCTCGCATCTTCTGTATTGATTACGTCATCCTTAAAGAGCGGTGAACTTGTATAAAAAGAGACACAAGTTTTTAACTTGTTGATGAGAAAACAAGCCATCTTCTTCTGGAAAAAAATCGAGAGAAACCCGTTTTGTCAGTTACAAGAGTTGGGTTTGGTAGGCGGTGATGCCTGGCGGACGGACTGCGAAGTAGAATGCAGTTGAGTGCGTGTATGTGATGAGAGAGAGAAAAAATATAGGTCAATGTTGTCATTCGTACAGCTAGCAGTAGAATAAAAAAAAGTACATGTTGGTTACAATGTCTTGATGGGCATAAGAAAGCTTCTCGCTGTGGTATCGAAAGAATCTTGCCACAACTAGCAGGTACTTTTAATCTGTTCAGCATTCTCCATTCGTACCTCCTTAGATCTCAATAGCAAAGTAATGGTCTTATGCACAAAACCAAAGCGCCCGCTTACAATATCAAACGTTCCTTTAAGAACCAACCCCAAAATATTTACGTGATTTTCAGAGAAACCGTTTATTACATTCTTAAAAAAG
Source organism: Lepisma saccharinum (assembly GCA_022664845.1). NCBI lineage: Eukaryota > Metazoa > Arthropoda > Insecta > Zygentoma > Lepismatidae > Lepisma > Lepisma saccharinum. The sequence goes on along the minus strand of JAGDQP010032645.1, from coordinate 12,767 downwards.
TCAGCGTTACGATCGTACTAACAATCGTATAGGCTCCGGTCCCTCTTCAGGCTCACAAGCATTCATTTTTATAAAATTGGTTAGGAACACTAACAACTGCGGTGCCTAATTATGACGGTTCCGGCGGCTGTAAACTAGTTATTCAAGACCTCTTCAACGACACCACAACCAAGTTTCTACACCTTATGGTTCATAAATGTAATTTTTAGTCATTGGATGGCAACACTGAGAACGGGGTGCTTGGGGACGGGGACACCTACAGTATTTTTCTATTGTGTCGAATAATACTTGTGCCAAGTTTGGTGCCGATACGTATAACGTAATGGAAACAATTAGAAAAATGAATTGTATAGGAAACAGGTTGCTAACGCTGACAACTGGGGTTCTTGGGGACGAGAACACCTACAGTATTTCTCTATTTGTGCAGAACAACGGTTATGCCAATTTTGGTGCAGATAGGTATAACGGAATGGAAGCATTTTGAACAATTTATTTTTTTACAAATGGGTTGGCAACACTGAATCACTGTGCCAATCAAGGCGGCTCCGACAGCAATGAGCTAATCTAGATAATATCATTTTAATAGCACGTCAAACACCTCTTTACAGCTTGGGGTTTGTGAGATTTAATTTCTGGACACCAGAGGACGGACAAAATGAGCGGGATTATAATGTTCCTTTACCTATAGCTTCTCTATCAAGAAACCTAAACAGTTAACCATAATGTAAAAGACCTGTCAGTTTCAGTCACAATGTTATAAAGGACCATTGAAATCAAGGTTGCTTATCTGAAATCAATTTCTCTACCTGCTTTCATAGCGTCAATTGTGACTAAGGAGAAAGCTAAACAAATTGAAAGGACTTGCCATGTTTAGGGTAAAAGTCATAGCTCCCCCCTCATTCTTTCAGACCACGAGGAATCCAACGTTGTAAGGATAATCCCTACCTGATTTGTAGTTACTGAGATATAGAGGGATGGAGAATGCTAAACAAATGAAAAGGATCTGTCAATTTTAGGGTTAAAGTCATAGTTTTACCCCATCCTTTCAGACTATGAGGAATCCATCCAACAGTGTATGACTCATCTCTGTATGTATGACTGGTTTGATCTCTATTTCAATAATCCAAATAAAACGAAAATAGCGGAGAAAATAGTAGCGATATTGCATCTTAAGACTACGCTCTCGTTGACAAGTTTTTTTTCGTTCTCCTTTGAGAAATAAAGTTTGTTTTCTTTTCTTTTTTTTTCTCCCTAAAAAAAAAAATATATCAAGGAACCAACGGGATTCGTACCCATTTTTCTTGAATTGTATTATTTTTCTTCTTCATTCGACCTCCGAAAGTGAGAAAAGCGACGGCGACAACACAATGGGGGCCAAGGGGGGCGGGGATTAGAAGGAGAAGGATTGAAGCAAGATACGAGAAGCTCGAGCGGGAAAGTAATCCATCTTGACTACTGCAGGAACGCGAGAAAACTCGCCATTTCACATTTATCGTCGCGATAAGCCATTTACTCCCCGCTGGCGAAATGCGAAATTATATTTAGCAGTAGGAACAAAGAATACGCAGGAAAGAGAGAGAGAGAGAGGAGAGAGAATACATATATGGGAACAGAAACACTTCAGTAACAACATCTAAGAAGTAAAAGAAAAATCGGTTGCCAAGTGCTTGAACTATGAAAAATATGCCATGTACGAAAAGAAGGAGTTTAAGAATTCAAATATTTTCATTTTTGTTCTATTTTTTCACTATAACAGTTTCTTTAAGCTGTTATCAGGGGCGTAGCGAGAGGGAGGTCTCTAGAGGGTCTGAATCCCTTCCAAAATTTCTATTTATATGTACAATTAGTGTAATTTGAGGAGTAATTATCTACATTTCATGCACATACGAACTTTGGATCTCCCCCCCCAAAAAAAAAGGTGGTGGACCCCTCCAAAACGAAATTCTGGATACGCTCCTGGCTATTACGTACAACGGATGACCAAATGCACACAACATGAACATACATTTCTAACCCTCCTCGCTCCAACCCTTACATGTTAACGTTTTTCGAAATATTAAAAAAAAAAAACTAAGAGCATTATCAAAAATGTAAACGCATAGCGCACTAGAGCTTACACATTACTATGAAATACAATGGACAGCGATCTCGAGATCTTGTCGATTGATGAGTGATACGATTTCAAAGATTATAACGTCATTATTTAATTGAAGTCTCAGCATTCATCAATCGACAAGATTTCGAGATCGTTGTCCATTGTATTTCATGGTAATTTGTAAACTCTAGTGCGCTATGAACTTACATTTTTGATAATGCTCTTAGTTTTTGAAATATTTTGAAAAACGTTAAAAAAATGTTCGGGGTTGGAGTGAGGAGGCATCTTAACCCTTAACTACTATCCTTATGTTTGGACCACGTAACTAATATCGTGGGGTCATTGATAAGTGGAAACACGTTTTTAATATTTTTTATTCAAACAGAGGTAAACTGAATTTGTAATTTATTTGACAATTGTCAAAATACTTGTACAATTATTTTTAATTAAAAAAAAATGAAAATCAAAGTTTTTCAAGGTGGTCAAAAGACATACTTTCAAACAAGCATATTTTTCATATAGATGAGAGTAAGAATATTATTTTAATAGCTCTCTTGTTTTTGAACACGTGAGTGCTAGTAGCATCATAGACCCCATAATAGATAGACTTACAAGGAACACTACCCAAGTGTAACACTCCGATTTTGATAAAATTTGGCAGTAGATACTACACATGAAATAAACGAATACGTGTTTTTTTGTTTCTGCGGCAAAACGGTTTTAGGGGGCAAAAGGCCCCCCCCCCCCGCCCACCCAAAATTGTGGAAGTGGCCACCCGAAAGGACCGAAGTGAATGAAATTGTGCATAGATATACTAGACATAAAATAAGGGAATACGTGTTTCGTATTTTCCTGGAAAGAACGGGTGGGTGGGGCACAGACCCCCTCCAAACATTTGATCACGAAATAACAAAAGTGCTAATAAGTGTACGTCAAAAGTGCCGAAAGGACATGGAGAATTGCAACAAAACTGTGTGTAAGGACAATACGCAAAAAATAAGCGAATACGTGTTTTTTGATTTTGTGCGGAAAAACAATGTGGGGGCAAAGGGCCACCTCCCAAAAATGTGAAACGCAAGCCACGAGCGCAGAAAGAAGTGTACCGAAAGTAATGAAATTGTGCACAGATATACTAGACATAAAATAAGAGAATACCCGTTTGGCACAAAATAATAAAAAAAAAACTATTCGCTTTTTTTTTGCGTTGTCCTTTTGACGTACACTTATTAGCACTTTTGATATTTCATGATCAAATGTTTGGAGGGTTCTGTGCCCCACCCATCCGTTGTTTCCAGGAAAATACGAAACACGTACAGTATTCCCTCATTTTACGTCTACCATCTCTGTGCACAATTTCATTCACTTCGGTCCACTTCTTCTCGCCTTTCGGGCGTCCACTTTCACAGTTTTGGGTGGGGGCTTTGCCCAATAAAACCGTTTTTCCGCAGAAAAAAAAACATTTATTCGTTTATTTCATGTGTAGTATCTACCTGCCAAATTTTATCAAAATCGGAGTGTTACACTTGGGTAGTGTTCCTTGTTAGAACGCTTTCCCATTTCTAATTCCGCTAAAACTAATGCATTTTTGTTCAGAGCACGCGATTTTGAATCTATCCGCTCGGTAGCTCTGCCATAGAGGTCATATTTTACTATAGGAGGTCTATGGCAGAGCTACCTAGAGGATGGATTCAAAATCGAGTGCTCTGAACAAAATCCCATTAGTTTTAGCGCAGCCAGAAATGGGGAAGCGTGATAAGTCTATCTATTATGAGGTCTATGGTAGCATCAGTATGACTATAATTTATGTTGTTTGCTGTAGTTCTTCTTTTCTCCCGTAAGATCAACCATTGAAAAAGTAACTTACGTAACTACTATTGTGGGGTCAAAATTGATCCCATACCTTCCCCACGAGCACATAAGACGTACATTTTACTGAACATGTGTGGCACTAACGAGAACTCAGAGCGTAGTGAGAATACACAGGGACGAGAAGTTCAACAACGGCAGCCTCTGGTATGTAGCATTGAAATTATGATCGCTGGGATCATTTTCTCTAAACAACATAACAAAAACTAAATACTTCAGACGATATGAAAAATAGCACGTATCATCTTCACTTTGCACTAGGTTTGCATGCAGGTATACCATATATTTGTGCGTGTTTATGCATCTTTTTTGCATCAGAAAATAATAAAAGAAAGTAGACGAATAAGACACGGAAAGTGATAAGTGAATACGAGCCAGTTAGTTTTACAACCATTTCCTGACACATGTCGTTCGTGACCATGCATTGCATCTGTTGCATAGTATCATAAACCACACGAATGTACAGTATGTTAGCTTTTACATTGTAAATAATACATATATTTTACACTGGCTTTTTTTTCTATCTCTTGTGTTTAGTAAGAGTTAGAAATATGTACAAGAAGTATTTAAACTTATTTATGTCTTTCCGCAGACAAGGTTTCATCCTTGTTGCGTATTCACTTTCTTTGAAATTCTTTCCACAACACTATTTCTACATCTTTTGTTCACAATATGTCCTAATAAACTGACTTATTTTCTCAATAGATGTCACTCCCTTGCGGGGAGCAATAATAGTTTGTAGTATTGAGGTTGGGTGAAGTTAGCTATTCTTATTAATCAAGCTAGTTTATTTATCCCAATCTTTCTACATGATTTTCGTCTCTCTTGACTACCTTGCTACAGTTCACGACGTTTTCAAGGAAAGAAGAAAGTGTCGAGGTACCATCTGTCGGTCACTTTATAAACTATAAAGCTTTTCCAAGTCAAGAAACAAATGCATAGATAAGTTTATGATTACTAGTCAGTCTCTCTCTCCCCCCTCCCCTTTCTATCTATCTATCTCTGATGTGTTTTCTATGTAATAATGTCTCGACAAATGACATAAGAGACGATGGCTTTGAATAAGTATTATCCATGGAATATAGGTCAACAATATTTATGAATAGGGGAATCCACCACCACCCCACACAAAAAAAAAAAATCGTGTTAAATCTGACATTTCGTGGGTTTAGTTATCAATATTATTTCTTTTCTTGTTCAACGTAAACTAAAAGTTTGCCCATCATTTCAAGCATTACCCTGAAAAGGACAACAGAAGTCTGTGTGCTCTTGTTTCAGCTGACAAACCCTTCAATTATAAAATATATCCATAAACTTACTATCCCACGCAAATGGAAAGGATCCCATTGCGATCAAGGCTAAGCCCTATAAGACCATTTCAAAACAGCGTGGGAGAGTGGGATACTAAGCACAACGCATGTTGATTTATTTCACACAACCATCTCCCTCAGCAGCACGAGAAAGACGGCTTGTTCTGCAGACATTACATGGTCTTCTGTCCGTCGCATACTGCCACTACATCAGCAGCCGGCCGCTATCCTTTTGCCTTTCTCCCACTCCACACACGTACACATACGGTCTGCAAATGCAATGATGATGATAAATGGCAGCAACATATCCTCACTCCTCATACCCCCTCAGTCCTCACCCTCACTTGCTGACCCCTCCTTGACAAATAGTGATTGATATTGTTCGTGTCAACTCAGCAAAATCCTCCTCCCTCGTGTTTCGTTCTCTCTCCCGCTACAATGTCTCATCTTCATAACTGGAAGAAATCCAAAACTGTTATGATTCGATTGTATTATGATGATGATAGATAGATCCATATAGGATGCTAGTTAACGAGTCATGTTTGGTCTGATGTGAGATAGGTGTCACTTCATACCATTCCTGTTACAATATATTCATAAGCGATTCCTATTATGTGCACAATTGATACCATTTAAAACTTCATGTACGCTATTCCACCAGGTAATCTGTAATTGATAACTTTCTGTCTATCTTTCCGTCTGTCTCTTTATCTATCTATCTGTATCTATCAAGCTATCTATCAGCAATCTGTTTATCTAGTTGGTTATATTAGTAGGTAGATACACACAGAGAATGACAAAGAAAGACAGAAAGAAAGAAAGAAAGATAGAAAGAATGAATAGTGGATGTAAGGAATTTTGGTAAAAACATAGGATGTTCCAAAGCTCCCAATACCATCGCAACTAAGGTAAGTGTACCGAATATGGCCCGGGTCCCCAATATGGCCCACCCCCAAACCTCTGCAACTTTCCGTTGGTGCTACTAGATGTCACCGGATGACAAGAGAAAACATTTTAGTGCGACTCATTTGTTCGCTAGTGCTGTGAGCGGCAGCAGCTCCAGTTGAAGTGGCATACTGAGCAAGAAAATATTTTGCTATTATTTCCGCAAAGTAAGTAGTGTTTCGTTTCAGTATATATTGTTGAAAAACTGCATGGATATGTAGCTATGTGAGCATACGTGAACATAAAATGTGTGTGACGCAATGTATTGCATTGTGTAACTAGCAGGCGCCAGAAAAAGTAAATATATCAATAGTGCACAATATGGCCCACCGGGCAGGTATTTGCCCAGGTATATATTGGGCAAAATGCAGTCATAACTGTTTAAAATGAAAGAACTGAGTATTTGAAATGTTTGTACTGAACACTCATGATCAAACGTTTAGTAATTAAAACGAAGATAATGCCAGGTAATAAGGAAACTACCAATTCCAATACAAAGAATAAAAAGATTAAACCAAAACAAAGGAAGTGCCATCACGTGTAAAGCGCCAAGAATTTCAGTAGTTTGCTTTTAATAGTCCTGAAGAGTCGGCACCGAGTTGTTCCAAGTCTTGTGAATCTTGGTTTTGCTACCACTGTCAGGAAGACAGGGTTGCCGATATGCATCTGTGTGTCGTGTCGGAAATACGTTCATGAAGAGTGTGTTGGAATCACCGCTGAAGATCATGGACCATTTCTTTGTTCCTCATGTGAGACGTGGCTTCTTCGTTTGTGTTAAAGTTCTTGTTTATTAATATCGTTTTCTTCTTGTATATTCACTTGCTTTTTACGAATTTTCTCATTCTGTATTAATACAATATTCTTGGTTTTGTAATATCAAATATTATGTATGCTTGTAATGTATATCTCTCAGTATGTAGCATATATGAGGAATACAGAAAGATTACACATCATTTTCCCTATACGCTGTTGTTTTCTATAGCGGGCCATATTGGGAACACCATGTTCACAATATGGCCCACTTGAAACATTTTAGTTTTCGATTGATTACATTTTCATACGTCATTTCTAGGAAACAGATTTATTTTTTTCAGTTGTCCAAATAGTCTCCTAACTTGATAGTTCAGTCGACTGGCACGAAGAAATAGTTTTTCTTACTTAAAACAATCAACGAAGTTGAGGTGGGCCATATTCGGTCCCCTTACCTTACTTACAAATCTTGTGACATAGAGCCTTACAGTATTTTGCAAATTGTATTGTCAAGTCTGAAAGCGTTTGTTCAATACACCTTAACGTCTGCTCCTTTGGTTGCCCTGAGGACGTCAAGGCGATACTCCACTTCCGCCTACACATGCTTCAGTATAGCGACCAAGACAGTTTGAATCGCCTCCATTATCCTTATGCACGGAGGGAGTTCTTGCACAGGGGTATGGTATACAGTGCACAATCCTTGATCTAACCCCGTAGAAAAGAATCAAAAGGAGTGATATCAGCGGAGTCCGCGGCCAGGCGAATGGTTCGCCATGTCAATCCATCTTCCAGAATAATTTTCGTCTAAAATATTCCGAACATCGTGGGTTCAATGTGGAGGGAGGGGGCACCATCATATTACAAACTGGTGGATAACAGCATTTCAGCACCTGGTCGAAAAATCCTTAACAATAATATTTTAATAGTAATAACATAATGGACAGCATCAAAAATACCTCCGGAGCTGTGCGACGCCCCACCTTCCTCGGAAAGACTATTCGGAAAGAATTTTTGATTGATCCATGCTAGAAGGAACCAAAGATTCCACCAGGATTTTCAGTTTTGGGGAGAGGTGTAAAGTCAAAATTGGGAGGGTGTACGGTTTCTATCGATTTTTGACCGAAAAATTTTAAAGTTGGGGATGTTCTTGAGAATTTGAGGGGTGACACCCCCCACAAGGGGGGGGGGGTCTGGCAGAATCACTGCAAGGAACTAAACCAAATGAAATCAGATCAAGACGGGGCCACCTTATCAATTGAGTCAATACTCGATCATCGGCTCTCGGGATCAGAGCTAGTTCATCGAGTCAGTGGGGTCATTCAGGTTAAAACTGGGCCAATCGGGTCAAGTTTCGGACGAGGTCACCTAAGTCCGGACCAGGCCGAGTCACCAAAAGTGACCCCGTTTCAGCTCTGCTTAGAATCTTACCAGATCATTTAGGATGTTAATAACATTTCAGTTAACAACCTGAAACAAATTTAACGATGGAAATTTGTCACGTCAGGTAAGTAAATCTTTCACATACAAAAAAGACGGGGAGCGGGAAAGAGAGAGAAGAGGGGGGGGGGAAGTTCCGCCCTAACAGTACTTGAAACAGTGTTCAAATTCGTATCCATGGATTTAAAAAAGAGCTCAATTATAGGCTTCTGTTAGGTGTATAAAGCTGTTCATTATCTGAGCTGTTGAAACGGATTAAAGGTTCAGTTCTCACAGAGATATATCCAATTAACGCTTGATCCATTTAAAACTCTTCTCCTCTTGTTCGAATGGATTGATTCAGTCAAATCAACACCATGCCAGTGCGAGTAGAAGATATAACAAAAGTACCCTTGTGATAAGCTTTCCTGTATGTTGTGAAAGTGCAGGAAGAAAATCGTATTTGGCTGTTAGCAAGGGCGTAGCCAGAAAAATTCACAGAGGATTAAGAGCGCCCAGGCTCACGATAAAGGCAATAAAGCATACTGTATTGCATAACAATATCTGTGTAGACTTTGTAAACGAACTACAATATGGTAACTTAAAAGGTAATAAAAAATAGGTAAAAGACATTCATTACAACACGCTTTTCTTTCATTTACAGAGTAGATATTGTGCTTCCGTTCTAAAAGCCAATTAATTTCCTTTTCTGCGTGTTATTAAGGTTAACACATATTATAGATTACTATCGTAGTTTACAAGATATGGATAAAATTCTCGAAGACGACACGACAGGATTGTAACTCAACTTTGGAGTACCTTTTCTTTTTCATTGAATTGGGAAAGAATGGTTCAAAATTTAAATATATATAGGAACTCGGGGGAATATGAGCACGTGGGGACTATGGGCGTCAAAGAATACCTCGAAATCTAATAAGTGAAAAAAAACAGACATTGAGTTTGCAACACTGTAGTGGTGAAGCTTCATGAATGTACTTGAACGACGCTTTGTTTTCCTTCTTTCAGAGTAAAATAACCTAGATAGAATGCAAGTATTATTCAATTTTTGTTCTTAAAATATTGTTGAACTTATTTTGAAGATGCAGTAAATGGTAATTTGTGGAGAAAATTAGAAAGATTCGTGATTCAAGTTAAGTACAGCAGCAAGAACGAAGTAGCAAAATGGCTGAACTGCTATTATCAATCCTGGCACATATTTGCAGTGTAGCCAATCAACAATATATATAACGGATTCGAAAAAAAAAAGTACGATTGTGTTAAGAATATAATGGACCACAAACACTGAATGATGTTATTTACAGGTTGTTAAAAAATATGTAGATATTTTAATAGGCAAGTTCTCATATTTTAATCGTGTTTGCTGGAAATAAAAAATAGAAACTCTATTCTCACTAAATTGTTTTAAATACAATAACTTAATAGAAACACATGGATATAAAGTGATGTATGAAAGAAGGAAATGGGTAGCACAGAGATGTCCTATAAGACTGAACTGCTTGATTCAATGTCCATGATATTAGATGAAAGGACCATTTACCCCGAAATCCTGCCCATATTACTCCTATTACAAAGGGTATAACGTGGGCTTCAAATAATGTGAGTATAAGGGTCAATCATCAATGGAAGTTGAATTGAATTTCTTAAGGTCCTTAGGCAACTTTGTCTCAAGCCAGATGGATCATGATGGGGAATTTGTGGAAAGAAGAAAGTGGGAGGAAATGGGAGAAACGCGAGAAAACCTACGCACACGGTATTTATTCACCACAGAGCCCACATGGCACGATTCGCGATCGAATCAAGGACCCCACGCACAAGAGGTAAGCTCTCTACCACTGAGTCACCGCGGCTCTTCAATGCAAGTTGAAATGTTAAAGGAAACATTGACGTTTTATCTTAATGCGTTTTCCTGCGTATAGCATTCAATGTTTCTTGTCTCGAATCAAATTTCTCCTTGAATGGTTCATGTTTCCCCGAGCTTCGCTATTTTTTCTTGTGAGTTTAACAAGTGTCTGTAAAACTCATCTTAAGGTAAAATTCGAGTGAGGGATTTATGTATGCCTATTAGTGACAAAACCTGAGCCTCCTGCCTAGCCTAGTCGACTCCAGTGTGAGCGGTCCCGGGTTCGATTCCCAGTGGGGGGCTCAACATTTCGGTGCTGGCCCAGCATCATGAGGACAATTGGGGAGCTGCTGTGCATAAAAGACAGTGGTGATCACAATTGAGAGCTTCGGCTCTCCCCTCTCAACACAACTGGTCAGCGTGGAAGCAGTAGATCAACTCCTCCCTCCGGAAGAGGTCTTATTCAGTAAAACAATTCCCCCTTGGTAAAAGTATTCTGGGAAAATTTATGAATCTTACAAATGAAAATATTAATTGATCGAAGCTACAGAAGTAAGATAAGGTCAAATCGGGTTAAACAGGGTCACCAAGTGAGTCGGGTCATTCGGACCACGACCTGGCCAATTGGATCAAGTATCGGACCGGGTCAGGCCGAGTCACCAAAAGTCAACTGATATTTAGCTAAAGAAGGGCGATATTTGAAAAAAAGAAAGAAAAAATAACCTTTCGTTGTCAGGAAAAAAATCTCTAGTTTTATCCCAGGGAGGGATATTTTTGCAACGCAATGAGAATTATTAACCGTAATTTTAAGTTTCGGTCACAGATGTTAAACACAGGAGAGACATCTCTGCAAATTTCAGATATATTAAAAGACATGCGTCAATACTTTTGTCCACAGCTGTACATGTTAACTGTAAATGTTACAACAAATCTAATGATGAATCCTTTTCTCTTTTACGATCCTATAAAAGCTTTTCCTTTTACGGCACTCTTGAAGCAGGAGAGAGAGAGAGAGAGAGAGAGAGAGAGAGAGCAGATGAACAAGATAAAAGCGCGTTTAGTCACACTTCCATTATTGCTATACAAGAAAGTCAGATCATTAGTTCCATCTCGTTCATTACTCTGGGAAAATGCGTGTAAATTTGTTTTCTGCCTCCTAATAACAGAGAAGTGGTTAAAAGCAAGGCGAAAAAAAAAAGGATTAAGAAAAGATTTATTTTTAAAGCCATGGGAAAGCAAAATGCAGCAAGCAAACCAAGTCACACTACAGAAGGTCCATGAGGTACTGAAAAATACGGGAAAAATTAGGAAGGAGTGGTGAGGACGGTCCTGCTCGAGGAATCTCGTAAGCTCCCCCCTTCTCCCACTACGTCGTCCTTCCTTATTCTCTTCGGCCTCCTACTTCGTTTCTCACAAAGGAGTCTTGTCCAATATGAGAGTATAAGAAAAAAAAATAAAAAAAAAGAGAGGCGCAAAACTCTCCACCACCATCTTATATACGTAGTGGTGGTACTAAGTTGGCTCCATAATTCACCGCCACTTGGCCGAACTAATGTCTTCGCGTTTCCCTCAAGAAACTTCCATTAGCAAGAATCTTCCTCTTTTCTTTTGCGTTTTCCTTTACTCGTTTACTTTCGTTTCTTCGTCCTACTTCTTCTTCTATTCTCATCTTCTTCTCCGCCCTCTCCTCCTCTTACCATTCTACGTTTCTAGACCGCCAAATTTCGTTGTCATGGAAACTCACTCTTTTAGTCGAGTATCGAGAGTATCAAAGGGGGGTGGGGTGGAGAGGATTAGAGAGTTGGGATGTGAGATTCATGGAAGTGGAGGAGGGGGACATTTGTGCGTGTGTGTGTGTGTAAAGTGTGTGCAAAAGGAAAATGCCATCGGCGACAAATTTCGCCCTCAAGCTCTCTGGACCAGCGGTCACTCGTTTTAATTCCGCTGCTCGTCTGGGAGTTGCTTCTGAGTGAGAGTGTGTGCTCTCTTTCCCTTGCAACTATCTACTTTACGAAGCAATTCCGTTCTTTTCCATTCTCATTTGGTAAAAATACTTTATCTTTTTTTTTCCCCTCTCTACAACTCTTATATTATATAGCACAAGACCGTGGAAACAAATCTTAACTAACATTAAGGAAAGAAAGAAAGAAAAACTTGAGCCAAAAAAGCTGGAAATTAAATGATTATATGAAATAAAACTCCTAGTAGTACCAAAAGTTTTAAAAGTATCTAAGAATTATAATCAAACTTCAGAAGAAAGTAATCTTTGCAAATGTTTCCAGTTATAAACAATTGCATCAAAGCAAGGAACAAAGAAGAATGGATCCAGAATTCTTCCTTGAGGTACCCCAGTTTAAGTAACTAATTATGTTCACGGATAAAAGGACAATTACTGGCACAAGAAGAATGCTTACATCATTCTAGTGACATTACACCAATTAACTGAATTCACAAATTTATGAGGATATTAAATTTAATTTTAGCAAAACGCAACAGGAGTTATTGTAATGTATTTGGCACCGTT
>JAGDQP010032644.1:0-21165 GCA_022664845.1 Lepisma saccharinum | reverse complement strand
TAACATTATTTTCAAAATTATTTCAACACAATCACCTTTTTCTGTATTAAAATTGCTATCTAAAGTATGTTGTCAAGTAGTGAATTTCAGGAGATTTTGAAATTATTTTTAAAACATGTAGAACACATTGTAAAAGGTATTTTCTTTGAAAGATACTATTAAGATCGTATTTTAAAATGATTTTCTGTAATTTGGAAATTGTTTTCGCGTTCTATTTGCTACTTGTGCAATTTAACCATAATGTTAATACAAATATAGCAATATCTTGAATTTCAGGAGAGATTTCCTGTTAAATAAAAAGCTTTTCGGCCCACGTGTGCTAAGTATCTTAGCAGTAAGGTACCCGAATATGATATTCCTACTTCTGGGCAGTGTGAGAATTAGCAGAGGGATGGCTCCACCCCCTGGCAAAAAAGATTCCTACATTGACAAATTAATTTTCGTCCCTGCCAGAGATAAATTTCCTGTCCCCAGAAGTTTCGAGATAAGATAGAAAATTGGAAAAGTTTTATTTGGCAGAAGTTTAACCTAGTTTCATGGAAGTGACAAGGGTATTATAAACTCTCATTACCCGAAAGCCATTTGTTTTGTTATGTTTTTGAAGTAACTTCATGTGAATGATTTAGTATGATTGGTTTGTTACAAACCCCCATTTGGAAAATAGGACTGCATATCTTCCCTCCTCTGCTATCTCTCTCTCTCTCCATACATATATACACCCTCCATTCCAAAAGAAACCGAACATTTTTAAAAAACAAAAAAACAATGTACATTTTGGAACAAATCATTTTTATTAATCAATGTATTCCCCTTCTGCATCGATACACATATTTGCACGCTCCAACAAGTTGTCAAACGACTTCTCCATGTCCTTTATTGGAATGGTCTTTAGGACGGCGGTCGTCGCCTTCTCAATGGCTTCAATCGATGCGTGCCACTTTCCTTTCATCGCCAAATGCAGTTTCGGGAACAGATAGAAATCGCACGGAGCGAGATCTGGTGAGTAGGGCGGATGATGCAAACGAATAATGTGATTTTTGACCAAAAATTCAGTTACAAGTCGCGAACGATGTGATGGTGCATTATCGTCCAAAAGAGTCCAACTGCCGATTTCTCGATATTCGGGCCGAATACGACGAATTCTTGCCAGCAAACGCTTCATGACGCCCAAGTAAAACTCTCCAGTGACTGTCTGGCCGGGCTGAACAAATTCTTTGTGGATAATTCCTTTTGAATCGTAAAAACAAATAAGCATCACCTTAACTTTTGACTTCACCAAGCGACTTTTTTTGGGTGGTCCTTCATCCGGCGCTCTCCATTCAGCACTTTGCCGCTTTGTTTCGGGCTCATATTCAAAACACCACGTCTCGTCACCAGTTACAATCGATTTCAAGAAGTTTCGATTCTGCCGAGCACTTTTAACAATGTCTTTGCAATGCGTAATTCGATCAACTTTTTGGTCTTCGGTGAGTTTGTGTGGTACAAACCGCGAATTAACCTTCTTAAGGCCCAAAACTTCGGTCAAAATGCGGTATGCGGTTGTTTGGGGAATGCCTAATTCCATTTCAATAACTTTCACCGACGCTTTTTTGTTATGTTTGATGAATTCACGCACTTTTTCGATGTTTTCTTCCGATAATCCGGTTCTGGGACGGCCTGATCTTTCGTCATCATCCAGCGTCTCTCTACCCGATTTGAATCTCCTGAACCACTCGTAAACTTGCGTACGGGATAGACACTCATCACCATATGCATTTTGTAGCATTTGGTGCGTTTCAGTAAAAGGTTTACCCAGTTTAACACAAAACTCAATTGCAGCTCGTTGTTTGAAACTCATTTTCCGACCGATGTACACAACACACTGACAGTTGAAACGCAATAACTTTGTTGCCGTGCATCCAAATGTCATGACATTTATACCAGTTGTCAATGAGGGACTACGCCATCTACTGGTAAAATATTACAACAGATGGCACTAGTGGTACTATTTGTTTTCAAAAGTTCGGTTTCTTTCGGAATGGAGGGTATATATATATATATATATATATATATATATATATATATATATATATATATAAGATAAGATAAAATGAATTGTATGGGCGGTAACAGCACTATGGCTTACGCCCGTCCCGATATATATATATATATATCTGTTGAAATCCGTGCTTATGTTTTATCCCCCTGACTAAAAAGTTTTATTCACACACTGCTTCTGGGTGAGGACCCGGTTCCTATGAAAGGGCTTCAAAAGTCGTGTGCAACGTGTAAATTTTAGGTGATGACGGCTTATAGTTTCTCCAATAGTGGGGAGAAAAGTCTGAAACCTCTCAGAAAGATATCTTCGAAACGCCTTGTTCTGCAATTACTCTTCTTGGCGCAGACTATTAATGGAAAAGCACTCGCTTGTCATGCGAAAGGTTCGCGGTTCGAGTCCTTGTATCTTCCTTTTTCTCTAGTAAATGTTGTTACAGTATGCTTTATGCCACTACCGTGTAGGTTTTTGCTCTTTAATTCGTATTCCTTATTCTTGTTTTCTTTATTTACATTAAGTGCATTGCACTTCATGAATAATAATAATAAGTATTATTATTATTATTATTATGGACACGCCTAGAGCAACGACGGTTTTCCGGCGTTGCTTTAAGTTTTTAACATCAAGGGTTAATTTAATAGAGCAACGACACGGAACGGCACAAAACTTTGTGTAAACAGAATTTTTGCGTATGCCCACCGCTAACAGGCGGTTAGCGGCTTGTGGGCTGCGCCCCCCGCCGTGGCTAACGCCGCCGAGCTCCCTTCGGACGCACGCTTCCCCCGTTGCTGGTGTGTTTATATACATCCTAGTTTTTAGTGGCCTCTTTTAAAATTGTAAATAACAACTTTTATTAAATTTCCTTTTGTGTATTTATATAAAAACGAAAATAAACTTTAATTTTCTTTTAAATAAATATGCAAAAAGTCAACGCTAGGGTTTCAACCCGGCACCTTTACAGCAGCTTCTTAGCGCCTTGTCCACAAGGTCACGCTGCCACTGCCGGACTAAGCGCTTCTCGCTGTTACTTAGGGCTCGTTCGGAAACTACGAACGAGTTTAACGCGTTAATCTCGTTCTCTCACGAAGCGTTCGGAAACCACTTTCGTGAAGTTCGTTCATTTAGTTAGCCGTTCGGAAAGTCACTCTCAGTTAATTTCGTTCGCGCACGAAACGAACTAGCTCTGACTTCGTGAACTTCGTTAAAATTAACATGGCCACCATCCGCATGATAAAGTTACCTCGTTTCGCATCATGTAATCTTATTTTGCTTCATCTAGAGGTATAAAATTGTAGCCATGGCTGCTATTTCTGCAGTAGGGAACAATTTTGACACAACTAATGTACATAGCAGATTAATATAACGGTTTATCGTAAACAATTGATTTATCTTTACTTTCTCATATTTAACACTTTTTCGAGCTGTGGATTGCTGTTAGATATCACGATTGCCACTAGATAGCACCACCAGTAAAAGATGAAATTATTGAATAATGCTTTTTCTAGAGGCTTTTTGAGTAAAAGAAAGAATAACGTTGTATAGTACAAAATTATCGCGTTTATGAAAGACACTCTCCAGTTCTGTGTATTATAACAGACTTTTCTAATGATTTCAGTTACACGACAAGTTCTTGAAGGAAGGCATGCTGTTTTAGCTTTCATAAAGCCTGAATGCACCACGTTCTTTCACGTTTTAATTGTAATCCGCAAGCAGCATTAGAGTCTTGTATAAGATGGAATGGAATTGAATTGAATTTTACTTGTGACCTTTAGACATCTAAGGCTGAGGGCGGTATAAGATGGACTATCAAGTATTTATTAAAATAGTTGTTTTGTCTGTCGGCCGAGCGGTCTGTGGCGATAGGCCATGGGCTCGAAGGTCCCGGGTTCGAGTCCCGGCAGGGGCATGTGTGTGGATTTTAACAGCTAAGGGCGAATCGTGACGGGCCGAAGTCCAAAGTTACTAAACTGACCCACATAAAAATAAAGTTAAAGTTGTTTGGTCTACATATTGGTTTCTCTTCTTGGCAATACAATTTGACTACGACGTTAAATGTTCATTCCTTGCAATTTCTTTTAAATATTTTCTGTAATTGGAATATTTTTCTTGTCCCGTAAATGTGACTTAGTAGTTGGCGAAGTGATGGAAATTTTGAAGAATATAGAAATGTGTAGAAACTTTAGCCAGATAATTCTTGTATATAAGAGAATCGATTTATTCTACTGTTGACCAAATGCAACGAATAGAATCCTAAGTTCGTTATACAACTGTAGCAAATGAAAACTGAAGTGAATATAAGGAATTTCTCCAAAAGAAATGTCTTACATGTTGGTAAATAACGTTATTGTTGGAATAGAATATCTCCAAGAAACTAACTTGCTTCGTATTTTGAGCCTCATGTCCCTACTTATAACCACACCTTCTATTTTCGTTTATTTCTTTGTTATGTATGCGAGTTGGTGTCTATCGTTATCCTGACAACGGTTTGGAGCGTTCGGAAATAACGAAGAAAACAAATTTCACGAAAATAATTTTCAGCGTTAAGATCATGCATTCCGTGAACTTCGTTATGTATTTCCGAACAAGCCCTTATAGTTCAAGCTACGCGAGAGTGGAATATATTCCGTCGTTGCTCTAGTAAATTAACCCTCGATGTTAAAAGCTTAAAGCAACAACAGAAAACCGTCGTTACTCTAGACACAACCTATTATTATTATCTCTGTAAATGCTATGCAACTGTTTATTTATTCAATTTTTCATACTGTTTGTTTTTATGTAAAGATACAACACAAAATCTGCTAAACATATAAATTAGCTTATTTTTTTAAAAAATAAATCAAGCAAAAGAGAATATGAAGGAGAAAACAATAAGCTACATAACACTAACTTTCATTTACATGTAGAAAGCATACAGTAAAATATAGAATTTGCACATTACTAGAGGAAAAAGTAAAAATAAAACATTGACTTGCGGAAGTCTCGAACCGCGCACCCTTCGTGTTGCAAGCGAACGCTTTTCCTTTTCTCTACGATTCCAGTACTCAATGAATCACCGTAAACTCTGAATTAAGCGTGAAGCTAAGACATTTCTATCTAAAAATGCAAGACGGAGCCAGATCAAAACTTCAATTTGCAAGTATCTGATTGAAGTGAAATTTCATATCTGCGAATTCCAAAATATGTTAGAATCGTTTCGGAAGTTAAAATGATTGAAGTACGAAGATCAATATTTTGCCTTAAATTACATTATAAACGGTGTGGCCAATGTTTCTTTCAGAAGATTTTGCTCGGGGAAGGGGCTAAACCAAGTCTCACGAAAATTATAAATAATGCATATTGAGTCCCATGTGCTAAAAATATAAAATAACAATAATTTTACTTAAGAATGTGTCGTATTCTTTTAGTTAACCTCTAACATGAACCGTATTTGTAGAAAGTGCTATTATGTTCGTACACAGTTAAAAATAGCTGTGTTGAATTAACACAGCTATTTTTAACTGTGTTAATTCAACACAATGCGGTGTCCCAGCGTGACTACCACTTTTGTGTGTTAAATCAACACAACATACTGTGTTGATTTCGGTACTGGAAGATAAAAAATGTTACGGCTGCAGGTAGATTCGAACATGGGTTGCTCACTTAGAAGCCAAGCGTCTTACCGACTTCGCTAAATCGTCAGAAAGAAAAAGTATTAGATTGAAACAATATAGATGACAAAAAAATCTTGCTGAACCTCAATGCCATGGTTTAATCACTTTTCCATTGGTCAATTAGGGATCACAATCACAATTTATTGAGAATATGTTCCATTTCTATGAAAGCAAGCGCAGCAATTGACATGTTGTTACGATAAGAAAGCAGTAATGCTGCTCAAGTGTTTGGCTGTCGCCATCTTGCTTGCTTTCATAGAAATAGAATATTCTCAATGAATGGGAATTCTGGTGCTCAACTGACAAATAGGAAGTGATTAAACCACGGGATAAGTCGTGCAAGTAACTTAGCTAGTTTTGGGGATTCAGCAACATATATTTAAACCAATACAGTGTTTAAATCTATAGTGTAGTCGTTTAATTCTAATGTTGTTCAGTAAATATCGTTTGCATGTAGTGTATTTTCTTCTGACGATTTAGCTAAGTCGGTAAGACGCTCGACTTCTAACTGAGAAACCCCTGTTCAAATCTCACTGAAGCCGTATTTTTTTTACAGTACCGAAATCAACACCGTGTGTTGTGTTGATTCAAAAGACAAAAGTGGTAGTCACGCTGAGACACCGCATTGTGTTGAACTAACACAGCTATTTTTTGCAGTGTATTTCAGAATACGCATGAGTAATACAAGTGTTGAAACTAATTCTTTTGGGGGGCTGTTGAAAACCCCAGGGGGCAAAGCTCCCAGGAAAACATGTCTGCCAGACTCCCCTTGCCGTGGAAGTGTCACCTCCCAAATTCTCGGCCAAAAATAAGTAGAAACCATGCAAAACTACACTTACACTCTCTTAATTTTTACTTTACACCCCCACCCAAAATAGAAATTATGGTGGAATCGCTGACTCCAAACTACTTATATCAACTTGTGTGTTTAGTACGCAATATTAAAAATACTTGAATTTCATGAATTCATTTATAACTATGTCATTCAAGAATGTGACTTATAGATGCTTATGAGAATAATGGAAACATCTGAACGAAAGTGCAACTTACCGGATTAATATGGTGTCGGGCCACCTTTCGCCTTCAGAACAGCCTTGATGCGACGTGGGATGGAGGCATAGAAGTCGTGAATGGTAGCAAGTGGAATATTACACCATTCCTCGTGCAGGGCATCGGCCAGTTCTGTGAGAGAGGATGGAGGTGGAAATCGTCGCCGGAGTCGTGTTTCCAAGATGGACCACAGATGTTCAATTATGTTGACATCTGGGGATTGGGCGGGCCAGTGGAGGTGTTGAACTTCATCCCGATGTTCCTCAAACCACGCTGCAACAACTCCAGATGTGTGAATGGGTGCATTATCATCCTGGAATATGGCGTCATTGTCCGAGAACAACATCCGGACCATAGGATGCAAGTGGTCTCCTAAAATTGCGACATAATCGTTGGCAGTGATGCGTCCGCGAAGTGTGACCACAGGACCCAATGAAAACCATGATATTGCGGCCCACAGCATCACCGTGCCGCCGCCATGTTTCACAGTTGGGCAGAGACACTGCAGATCATACGCTTCTTTGGGCGTTCTCCACACATAAACATGGCCCGTGGTTTGGAATAGGGTGAATGGTGACTCATCCGACCATACCACACGTTTCCAGTCGTCAACGGTCCAAGTTGCATGGTCGCGGCACCATTTGCGGCGTGCTAAAGCGTTCTGGTCCCTGATGAGAGGTTTGGCCCGTGCAACACGACCCCGTAAGTTCATGTCATGTAATTCGCGGCGGACTGTGATTGTCGAAACAGGTTGGGGGAGGTGCTGATTGAGTTCCTCCGTCACTTGCGCCGCAGTGGCACGACGGTTCCGCGTGACAATGCGCTTTAATACCCGGCGTGCCCTGTCACTGATGCTTTTCTTCCGCCCACTGTTCCGCTTCCCCGATGTGGTTTTCCCGTGTGTTGTGTAGGCCGTCATCACCTTCGATACTGTTCCTGGCGACACACCTAACACACTAGCCACTGCCGTCACACTCACTCCACATAACCGCGCGCCAACAATTTGCCCTCTTTGAAACTCTGAGAGGTCTCCCATTTTACACTACCTCCGTCTGCTGCAGCCACTGCACACTCCTGTTCCACGACGCCTGACGTAGTATGGAGACCGACCTAACACACCACCACCAGCAGTCCGGCGCTGTCACTGCCAACCCATACATCTGACGTGTTGCCAACTACAGGTGTTTCCATTATTCTGATAAGCATCTGTATATATACATGGAACAAACACAAAGGGTAAATGAACAGTGCATAAGGAGTTTTGTCTGTTCGTTTACGTGTAATTTGTTTCCCATCGCTCAAGTTATATAAAATATTTCTTGCTGAAATTTAACATCAGTTTCTAACTCATTTTCTGGATTGTTATTAGGAAGCTAAAATGCCAATATTGCTGTTACAAATTTATTTAGTTCTAAGACTTGCAAATTTTTTTCATTTTTTTTTTTTAAATTTAAGTAAAGTTCGTATTTGAGAAAGCTAACATTTGTATGCTGACTTAATCAAAATTCTGCTCAAATTTCTCAGGCAAGCGCTGTATTTGTAATGCTCTTATATATTACATGTAGCTTGAGCCAAAGTTGCCTGAAGGACTAAAATAAAATTTGAATTTTATAATCCGCGTTTTTATGTACAGCGGTTTAGGGGACCTAAAACTATACATTTGTATTTTCTTTTAAACAATTTCTTTCGAAATTAAGAATAAATATATCAAAATTGAGAATAAATCATCCTACAAATATTTCCTGTTAATTTTTCATTACATGATATCTTTCCATCATGTTCGCATTGCCGAAATAAATATTTCTTACTATCTTTAGCGTCGTCCATCTCTAATAAAATATGTTCTATCATAAATGATGTGCACGTTGTGTTTAAGAGTATCTTCTTAGTTAAGCAATTCCGTAGTTTACGCCGAATAAACCTGCTCTTAACAGGTAGTCCCGCAACTGACTCACGGACTTAATACGTAAGATTTGTTGAAAACTTGAGAAATATGTTGGACACGTGAGAGTTTTCTGTTGGACACTGTGTCATATATTTTCAATTTCAAGGCAAGCAAATTGCTGATTTTACCTCTAGCAACAGGAAACGAAAATAAAATGCACAAAATGAAATGAAAATGAGAAACCATTCAACATTATAGCGCGAAAAAGAAATGACAAAGTAACGAAATACAAAAATGATAATTCAAAGCTACTCTCCATTCGGAAAATTCGAACCTAGATTGCTTTTGTAGTTCGGACGAGTGAAAATCTATGCAAAGACATAGCCATTTAGTAAGAAATTGTCAAAATTGATTTTGGAGACGCGAGGGAAAGACCGAGTTGTGTTTTTCTTCTCCTCGTTGTAAAATGCGTTTGCATTTTATTCAACGTACGGGTTAGACTGGGTTACTGTGTATTATCCTTGTTTTTTTTTTCTGACGCTTTAAATTTATGTTTCATAAATAAAAAAAATAATACATGATTGACCGTAATATAGAAGTCACTAAGACCAATTTGAATTTTCCTAAAGACTTCGAAACATTATGAATAACATTATGGAGTTTAAAGCTGTTAATTTACAAACTAAAAATATATTTCACCGCAATTACAAATAGAATGGTTAGTTATGGGTGAAGGCCAAATGTGATTTTCTAAATGTGTTCGCTTAAAAAAGCATAAATAGAAGTGCGGGGTTTCGAACTCATAACCTTCTGCGTAGAACGCTAACTCGCTAACCACTACACCATGCTAAATGTAGTGAAAGTGCTTTTTTCTCATTTCAGTTACCAGTTAATTTTTACGTACTAAGTATGTTTGTTTTATTATTATCGAATAGGATTGTCTTTTCTCTATATTGTCTTTTATTACTATGTCTGCTATGTATCAGAAGTATTCTGGAATATACAAACACATTTGTCAAAGAATCTGAGTACAAGAAGTTGAAAGACTCTATGTGCACTACACGTGTGCATGTGCATTGCAAAATTTTTCATAGTTGGAAAATTCTATTCTAGTGCCTCCAACAAGTGGGATTTACTTTCTTGAAAGATAGTACACTGGATAATATAATTTATCTTCTTAGAAATTACAGCTTAGGAAAACTATACTCTTAACTCACATATTACATGGAATTAAAAACCAACATGATATAAATAAGACGAAAAATTCGAACATGTCCACTTGCGTTACAAAAAACGTGAAAATGGAAATAGGGTGTGTAGTTTATTATATTGTTGCCTAGGAATTAATTCCGAAGTCTTCGTTCGCATTATCTTCAAATCTGCAAAAATGAAGTTTGGTAGTCTTTTTTGAATAGCTGAAGCAAAATTAGAACCCATGATTTGCCTCTCTATACGGCATTTGCTAAATTGATCAGTAGAGCAATTCATCTTCGAAATTACATGGTATTCAAACCAAAGAATAACCAGAAACAATGTAAAACTTAAATATAGGAGGATGACTTTCGAAACCGCGATAGATACGTTAAATATATTTTTTCCAATTTATTTTCGTATTTTGAAATTTATTTGAACATCTTCGTAGTTGTGTAAATATTTACGATTTGTTAAGATTCTTTATTGTGAAACGTTAAATTTGTATTAATAAAAAGAACAAAATTACTTATCAGTACGGATATCTTATGGCCTTAAAATTTATATACGCTAAAGGAAACATATGGCTCTTCATTTCTATACTTAGTATTTTAATATATACAACTATTTACAACACGAAATATTACCATTACACAGATATTCCGACTTTTTATCAATATAGTGAACATTTACATTATAATCTTGAAGATGACTCATCGGTAATTACCTAACTACATAGTGCAAGTAGACTTGCTAAAATAGTTGATTTTTTATGCTGTACCGTTGACGTTTACTTGTTTATAAAAGCAACATATGAACTAGATTTCTTTTGTCCACATTTAGTATACACAGAACATTTCTGTCCTCAATCAGTTCCCATATGTTTGTATAATCTAAAACTTTTGGAGACCGATATTCCGCACCGACTACATTAAAACGGCCGCTCCCTGCTGTGTATTCTCATGTGGCTTCTCAGACCCCTATCGAGTTTAAACGAAATTCCACAAACATTGCATCGAAATGGTTGTTCTTGTGTGTGGAGTATCATATGCAATTTCAATCTGGCGTTTTGACGAAAAGATCTTCTACATTCAATACATGTAAATGATTTATCTCGCATATGGGCTTTTATGTGTGTTACCAAATTACCTTTGTCAGAAAATGACTTCCCGCATTCGTTACATGTAAATGGCTTTTCTCCTCTATGCATTCTCATATGACTTTTTAAAGATCTCTTACTAAGTGATTTTCCACATTTAGTACATACGCAATCCTTCCCACCTGTATGAGTTTTCATGTGTTCTTCTAATGTAAACTTCCTTGCGAATAGCTTCCCACACTCACCGCATTCAAATTTACGTTCCCCTGTGTGGATCTGCGTATGAAGTTTCAGATTCACTGCTGTTTTAAATGAATTTCCGCATACATCGCATTGAAATGATCTCCTACCTGTATGATCTACCATGTGTATGTTCAATGCTTTTTTTTGTTTAAACGATTCTCCGCACTCAGTGCAGACAAACGGATTATCTCCTGTGTGATTTCTCATATGCAATGTTAAGGAACTTTTATATTGATATGATTTTCCACAAACACTACATAAAAATTGTTGTTCTCCTCTATGGAATTTCATATGTTTTTTCCATAAAATCTTACTTGAATATGATTTTCCACATTCGGTACATGACAACCAGTGATTTCCGGTATGAATTCTTGTATGGGATGTCCTGCTACATTCTGTTGAAAATGACTTCCCACAGTCTCCACATTTATAGTCTTTTACTCCTGTATGGCTTCTCAAGTGCAATTCCACATGGGCTCTTGTACGAAACAATTTTCCACACTCATTACATTCAAAAGGCTTAACTCCCGTGTGGATAGTCATGTGAACTCTCAAGGAACATTTCTCGGAAAATCCTTTTCCGCATTCAGCGCAATTGAATGGTTTCTCACGTGTATGGATTCTTACGTGTGACTCCATCTGGCTTCTCTGAAAGCATGATAACCCACATTCAGCACATTTAAATCTTTTTTCTTTCGTATGCATCCTCTTATGTATCATCATTCTATTTTGCTTAACAAAGAACTTTCCACACACAGTGCATGTGTATGGGCCTTGCTCTGAGTGTGTTATAATATGACGTTTAAAATTATGGTGTCGTTTGAACTTTCTTCCACACTCCGTACATATTAATTCTTTACTTGTTTTGCTTCTTCCTTTCAGTTCTAGACTCTTCAAGTGTTGTACATGCGGAGCCGCGGACCTTTTACCAATATTATATATATCGGTTTGTTCGTCTGTTGTAAAGTTCATCACCCGTTCAGAAGAAGAGGGTTTCTCTATCTTAATGACATGTTCAGGAATTATATCGGAAAGATAAGAGCTCGTTTCGTTTAAACAGGAATCAATAGTACAATACCATCCTTCTGCACTAATACTGGTGTCCCTTGGATTCTCGTTTGTTTGGATGTAAATATTTGAACCGTCAGATGTGGCTACTATTTTATGATCCTCTGCAAACTTTGACACATCAACCTAAAGGTAAATACATAAGTTAATTAAATATAAAAACCCACACTCGAACCTTAAGGATTTAAACAACAGTACTGGATTTCACAAGGCTTGAAACAACATTTAAAACACATTAATTTTAGACTTTGTATTTATAATGCCTATATATCATTTTTTGTTTTGTGGTTTGAATGTTAACATCTTGAATAAACTGGTAGGCTTGTAAGAACGGGGCCCACAGATTTGGTTAAAGGAACTCCGATCCACTCTCTTCAATTGATACAAAAAACAATCGAATTAGTGATCACAAGCACACTAATGGAGGGAGCTAACTTCTATGTCACCCCAAGGTTAGAAAGCACTTGGGAGGATTTTGTTGTGTTTCACATTTGAATATCGACGTGCAAAAAATAACATTGAAGCGCTAAATGCCGTGTAGGAACTCTAATAAAATATTGGAAAATAATGCGATTTCTCTAACACGAACGTCCAAAAGTTGGTGAATAATGTTGAAAAATGAAACTGAACTTTACAGAATAAATGACCATGATAGGGACATAATTGAATTTATATACGATGATAAAGCCCTTGACAGTTTTGGCTTAGGCTGACGATATTGACAGGTTTATAGCGCTGATCTCTCTAGCGCCAATCGCACAAGGTTCAGCTTAGTGGTAGCCAGCTTGAATTGAACTTGTTTTAAATTAAGGTGTGCGTTCGAATACATGAATTTATAATATAGGCCTGTGAGAGATGTAATGTTATGGTTTTTAAAATATATTTTTAACCAGCGGTAAAATCTGTACGATTAGAAAATACCAAAAGTGCTGTAAAGATTTTACATTCTTCTGGAACAAACAAGTGTGCGTTTTCTTGTATGATATTTTCAGAATATAAACAATTTCCTTCAAATGGTACATATTCTCAACCTTTTGCTTCCAAAAGTGAATTTTTTTATATTTAATGAACGTAGAGGTTTCCAAACAGTTCCGTGTCAATCTACCAGCAAGAGAAACACCAAGAATCTACGTGACCGGATTCCCATTCCGACGTGATATACTATGATCTGTCCGAAATTGTACAAATATCGTCACAAATTAATGAAAGAAATACGTTTAATGCACCAGTAATGGACACTTTAAGAACATTTTTCAACTTTATAATTTTTATCTCAAATAGTTTAAATGTTATGGTTTCTTAGGATTCTAGAAATAGATCTACTTTACGTCACCAGTCACAATTCGATTGAGAAATGATTTCCTTTTGTACCTGGCGAGCAGAATTTCGCAAGTGGTTTTTCGGTTTTCCTGCTGTCGTTCAGTCAATGCATGTGGAACCCATTTATCCTCCTTTTGAATCTTGCCCATGGTTTTAAACGTATGAAAACTGCTTCTCGTGTCACATTTAATTGATCCGCTAGTTGTTGGGTTTGAGCGTCATCCTCATCCAACAAAGCTTGCAATTCGCTGTCTACAAACTTTTTCGGTGGGCTTCCACGTTCTTCGTTTCTAACGTCAAAATCGCCACTTTTAAATTTTGTAAACCACGCAAAGCACAGTGACTTACCAAGAGCATGATCACCGTAAGCTTCGACAAGCATGCGATGCGATCCTGCAACAGTTTTCTTCAAAGTAGTTTGTAGGTACAAATTGCACCATGTTCAACGCTATTAAACACTACGCTATGACATGAAACTTGTCCGGTTGTGAGTTGTAAATCGTTATCAGCAGTCAAAACAAGCAAGTGGTTCCAAGGACGCAGTTTTACGGTAACCACAGTGACAGCTAATGCCGTCTATGCACAAATTCCGGTTTCATATTTACACACCTAGTAAACGACAAGCTCATCTGAGTATTAGAGTGAATCTAATTCCAATCCGGAAGTTTTCCGACGAGTGTCTAGCGAAGTTAAAGTTTCCCCCATTGATTTTATTAAATTTATTAACAGTAATTAAGCAATGTTTATTTCAATGGTAAAAAAGTAGAATGTTCTATCATCCCAAACAGAACAATATATATATCTTTCATTTGGTGTGATGTATTATCCTGCATCTCACTAGCAGAACGTTGGCTTGGGAAGCATACTTGGAATGTTACTTGAAGAGGGTAAGGTAAACGCACCAGTAATTGACAGTGCACCAGAAATGGACAGTTGAAAAGTTGTAAAATACGATTTTCCTGAGAACGGTAATCATTTCACGTACGTGGGAAACTTATTATAGTGTAATAGTGTATTTTGATTCCACTGAATACTATTCGCTCGTCATTGCTTTCATCTGATATTTCTGACGTGATGTTGAAGTTTGGTCCATGGTTCATAGGCTTCCATGCATTCTGTTAAGCAAGTGATTAAGGTGAGAACTTTCGTTTTTTTTAAATTCATGATATACAATAACGATTACTTTTGTCGTTCTGCACTATTATCTATTACGAAACGTCCTGATTTCGAGTATTTAGAGTCAAATTTATCTGTTATGCGAAGCAGTGGTTGACCATTACTACTAAGGTAAAGTCTGTTTTTGTCAAATTATGGAGACGCACTATTTTTTACTAGGTTCAAATCAAAATCCTTGATTGGTTGAGTTGGTATTAACGTCCTAAGCGAGCTGGTGAGCTTCTAAGGACAATGCTTACAGTTTAGGTAAAGTGGGTTCCGAAACACTCCGTTTAATAGCTCTCAGGAGAAATTGAACCCATGAACACGAAGGCAGTCATAATTTTGTTAGTTGTTTTACTTCAACTTGAGAAATATGATTTACTCTTCATGACTATAAGTTTATCTTAACCTTTTTTGATCCATTTTTTCAATGATGGATTCGGGGATTCCTATTAAGGAAATTATTTGTGTTGATATTAGACACTATTTATGGTAAGTTAGAATTTACATTTTTATGGTACAAGGAATCTATGGCCCAGGCCGCGATAGGCCAGGGGAAATGAAGCGAGAAGGAGTCTTACAAGTCAAAGCTGAAGATGGCATTAGCGCATTCGCCTGTTATGACTAAGGAAAAACAAACGTTAGAGCCTCAGTAAGGATGGTCGATAGGTGTTTTCCAACCCAGAACCTTCGGAAGGATCACTCAGTGGAATTCCATGAAACAATCAAATAATTGAAGAACAACATTATGCATATAATCGTCTTTACTACTTATATTTGAAACATCAACAATGATTATTTCAATTGTTTTGTTATACAGTGTGTCCATTACAGGAACATTAGGTATTTTCGTGTCCATCACTGGTACAACAACAATGTTAGACGAAAAAAGTTATTTCCTCTCAAATATTGTATGTCGATACAAGTCATGTGTAGAAATCACTAGAAGAAAGCATGGAGGAATTATAACATTCTCAATTGATGGACGGAAGACAATGCTTTGTGTTTGGTGGGATAAAAAGGGATCTATTAGGAACTACTGAAACCTGGCGAAATCGTTAATATTCAACGTTACCGGCAACAAATGAGCGATCTGCATCAAGTTTTGCGACCAGAATATGTCCAAAGACAACATAAAGTGACTGTGCTTCACGAAAATGAAGTTCTTTGTGGCATTTGCCCCCAATTTCATCATTTAATCGCCGCCACGGCTTACTACAGATATTACATTGATTGCCTATCAATAACATAAACATGTTTGTGTTTTGTTTCACATAATCCAAAATTTCACTGATTAGCAACTAGGCTCAGGAGTGGAATTGTTCTTAGCTCTCTTCACCCTGCAGTAGCTCCTAATTTTACAATTCTGAGCAAACACATTACAGCACATTTTTGACTTTAAACTCTTTAAACAGCAAACATATACAGTGTTGTCCACGAGACCAAAATTAAGGTTGTCTCGTCTCATTTTGTAGATTTTATAGTTTGGAGGCCAGGGTAGTGTTGAGAATTCTTTGTCATGTTGGTACGAACTATCTGTAGTGATCTCAGCTCGATGACACGGTGCGCTATCCTGCTGTTAGATTGCACTGCCAGGGAACTTTGCCTGGAGATATGGGATCAGATGATCAGCTAACAGATCGCGATACCTTTCATCATTCAATGTGTGACGAATGATGACCAATGGGCGTAAGGAATGAAAGGAAAACGTTCCCCAGACAGTGACACCATCGCCAGCGGCCTGTCAAACTCGAATTGTGCAACCAGAAGACATGAAAGCGTGCTGTTTACGCCAAATTCGCACTTACCCATCGGCATGATTCAGTAAAAAGCGGGGTTATCACAACAGAAAACCATTTTCCATTGATCCATAGTCCAATGACGTCTTGTTTTTGCCCATTCGAGCCGTAATTGTCGATGCCGCTGTATTGTCACAGGTACTCTTCTTGGTCTGCGGCTATGATACCCAGCCAGTAGATTGTTATTGCTTGAATTGGTCGGACTGGCCCACTGTTGTACTTCTAGGTCAATTGGTCCACTGTGACAAGAATGTTTTGAGATATCAGACGTGTTACTCGTCGCCCACCTCGGGCATCCACCGCATGTGACTGGTCTGGCGGATGTCTGACCGTCATTCAACCACTGTTGGTACACCTTTGACACAGAGTCCTGGAACAACCCACAAGTGCTGCTATTTCAGATATACCAGCACCAACCTTTCGTGCCCCCACAACTTGCCCTCGGACTCACATTACCCTGTTTGCCCATGACGGACGTCTACTGCGTTTTACTGTCTTCGCTAGTGATGCGCGTCGTCTGTAGTACCTCCATATAACGTAGACGCCACGTGTTATCAACCTTTTCAGGACAAGTTCATTCCATGTCTGGTGTTTCTAATACAATGATCTTTGAGTGTAAACTGACTTCTTAAAATTTATCATATACTGTATTTGTTTGCGTCCCCACTCCCAATATTTGTCCCACTAGCTATTTAAGTAAAGGAGTTAAATAAATATTAGAATATTCAGACATTTTCCTCTAATGAGACCAATTATCAGCCATACTGAAATGGTTTAAAATTATTTTACAGGGGTGTGTGACCTACAAGTTCACCAGAACACTAATAAACACAAAAAATGTGTTCGGAGTGCAGCATCTTCGTCGAAAGGCAACGACTGTTTTACAAGAGAGGATTCCAATCTTTGTGATCTAGCCCATGCAGTTGAAGGCGCCCTATCATTTCACACGGTCAAGCATCATCAGAGTTATAAATTAATGGATTGTACAGGAAAACTACAGAAAGTGCTGTTCAAAGAATCAAATATTATAAAACAAATATCATGTGCTCGCATAAAAAGGAAGCAATTATAAATTCTCTATCATTTCCTCACTCTGTTGATGTATCTATTGAAGTTTTATGTGAGATTTCATGTTTCGGTGTTGCAACAGATAGTAGTAATCATGGTTCTGTGAAATTAATTCCAATTCTAATTCAATATTTTGATGTTAAAACTTGGAGGAATTCCATTAAAAGTTATAGAATTTAAAAGCACCTCAAATGGGAAGTCTGAAACAATTGCATCTCATATATGTGATACTCTTAGAAAAAAGTACCAAATGTGCTGCTTTCTTAGGGGTTAATACCAAAACTAATTTCGGGGGAATTGCTGGAATTGGTAAGTGGTCTGGAAACAATGGTTTCGACCACCTAAAGAAAAATTTAAATTAAACATTAGTAGGAGTAGGATGCCCAGCACATATTCCACACAATTGTATTCAACATGGTATTGATGCAGGACTCACATTAGATGTAATTTTCTTTAGTGCTCAAAATATTTGATAATTTTTCTGTTTATACAGTGCGCAATGAAAGTCTCAAAGATTTTTGTGAATTTGTAGAAGTACAATATAGACAGCTATTGAGCCGTTCTAAGACTAGATGGCTTTCCCTCTTTCCTTGCATTACAAGACTAATTGAGATGTACCCTGCACTGAAATCATATTTCCTATCTCAGAGAGAAGTCCCAGTTTTAATCAATTTTTTTTAAGATGAGCTTAGTGAAGCAAGGTTATGGTTTGTTCATTCTCTTATGTCAGTTTTTCACCATAATATTTTACCATCGCCCCCTTCTTTGTTTGACACCGAAATAGCCAGTTGCACTTCTCCGGTGATATATACAGAACATACGGCGTAGGGAATTGGCGACCCGATCGTCCAGCCGGCTTTTGCTGGCTGCAATAAGTCCGCGCAGCTAAACACCTACACTGCTTGGAAGGAGGGCCAGCAGAGAGGAGTTACATTCACCTCATTTTCATCCACAGATGATCATTATTTCATCTCCTCTTGTGCTGCGACTTACGCCTCCACGCAATATGAACGGATGTGTTATGGAAGAACTTGCATTGACGCTGGCCCCTGGGACCCGAGGAAAGGGAGCGGAACCATTGGATAGCGCCTAGTTCTTAGCAGCAGATTCTTGGATGGTCTAGCTCGTTGAGGCTGGGAAGTGCGCTATTGGGGAGCTCTTCGGACCTTTGGTCTCGCCAACACTGGGGGAGTGGGTGTCCCAAGTATCCATCAGTCGGGAGTGAAAGGGTTTTCGACGCCAAGTCATTGGACTCCGCCTCGATTTCCAGCTTGCTGACAAGGGTGATGAGGGTAGTACCCGGCAGCCTCGTTGGCTCCTCAGAACGAAGATGGAGAAGTGTGGGCATTTACGGCTAACATTCATAATGGCTCCACCACATCCTAATAAGTCGCCTTCGCAGAAAGAAAGAAAGAGACAGAACGAAGAGAAAGTCACTGATGTTAGTAAGAAGGCGCATATAGCTAATGAATCAAGCATTGACAAAGAAGAGAAAATCAAAGTAGAGGAGCAGACAAGTATCGTACCGACTATCACACGATATCTTGTGATTAAAGTAAAGAATGCAACAGACAATCCAGGTGGTTTGAAAGGGTTATCCCCTTTCGTTATACAAAATCAACTTAATTACGTTGCAGGTGAGCTTAAGCATGTTAAAAAGCATCGCAACGGCATCTTGCTCGTGGAGACATCCAATAATAAACAGTAATTTAATCTCTTAAAACTGAAAACCCCAGGACCATTCGAAGTTCAAGTTGAACCACACCGTCAACTGAACTTTTGTCAGGGCGTAATATCTTGTTGGGACTTGCAAGATGTCCTTGACGAAGAGATTAAGAATGAACTTGCCAACCAAGGCGTAGTCAACGTTAGGCGCATTAAAACTCGAAAGAGTGGCGAACTGCAACCCACGAGCTCGCTAATTTTGACGTTTGCCATGCCACAGCTTCCTAAGGACGTGAAGCCAGCTTTCTACTGCTTGCCTGTCCGTCCATATATACCCAGTCCGATCCACTGTTTTAAATGTCAGCACTATGGACACACCAGCACGTCGTGTAATGCGACCTCTGCTCTATGTGCAATATGCGGAACCGGTAGCCATGGTGCGGATCCTTGTAAGTCACTGAAACCTCAGTGTGTTAATTGCAAGCGTGAGCACACGGCCTAGTCGCGTGACTGTCCTATTTTTCACGAGGAAAAACGAATTCGAGAGCTGATGGTATTAGAGAAAATATCCGCTGGTGATGTTAAACGTCGATTAAGAGAGTCTCAACGCACCCTTCCCTCTGGTACGTTTTCACATGTTGTAGCCAGGATACCAGTTAAAATTGTCTCGGTTGGTACCCAGACAGTTAATGTCTCAACACAAACAGAGTCTGATGTGCATGTAGATCCTCCGAAGCCTCCCAAAGGATCAAAGAGTTCTCGCAATATGCCGACACAGAGTCACGGACAAAAAGCACATGTGCAGAGTTCTAGAACTCCACGGGTTAAAACTACTTTTAGTCCTTATAAAGCCTCCAAATTAGCCCGAACTTCGCCACTCGCTACAAGCATTAAGACTTTGACGAACGTTTTGGCTGCTCAATTAGCTCAGGAAGAGTCTGCACATACTATCGATGAACCAAGTTCATCTTTGGCTTCAGACATGATTGAGGACCACCTGATGGATATGGATTTTAATCTCGTGGGAAGGAAAGGAAAACCTAGGTATAAACCTACACTTAAACGGTAATATTTTTACTTGTTTTTGCAGACAGTTTTATGATTTCCGTTTATTTTATATGATTATGCTCCTTAGCTATTAAGTTTTATAGTGTATTTTGGTTTATCTTCTGAAGGCCCATTTACAGGCTTCCTTGTTATACTGGCCATTTACACCAGTAGGCTGATTGTGAAGAACTTTTACATCTTCAACTTTTATATTTCTTTTATTATTTTAATTAACAGCTAAATTTTGACATGACCAAGATTAGGGGCTTCCCCTGTATCGGGACGGGCGTAAGCGCCCATAAAATTCATTTTATCTTATCTTATATACAGAACATATTTACTATGTTTACTCCTATGACTTTATCTCCAGGACCACCGCCATTTTAAGGAGACTGCAGTAAATAGGATTCAACATTAAGTATCATGGTGTGAATCGTAATTTTAGTGCATATTTAAAAACTTCATATATATGTGTTCACAAACTTTAGTGTCACATACTAATACACAAAATAAGGCACAATTCCATTTCTGCACGGCGCATTAACATTGCCACTCGACTATAACATCCCGGATCTACACTGAAGAACGTTGAACCGGACTATCTGTGTATGTACGTGTGCCACGTAGAAGAAGAAGTTAACTAGTGCTTTCAGTGCAGTGCATACTCCTCCTTTTAATATTTATGAACAATAAGGGTCAAATTTATGCACAGTTATTACAAAAGAATTTATAGTATTTACTAGTGTTTGTGCAAATTCTCTCTCTCTCTACATATATATATAAAATCATATTCAGCCGTTTTCTATCCACTGCTGGATGAAGGCCTCCCCCTTTTCTTTCCACATATCTCGGTCTGCTGATATCCTCATCCATGTAGCTCCTGAAAA